>LPNX010129810.1:82858-112858 GCA_001517045.1 Pseudotsuga menziesii | reverse complement strand
TAGTTTTGGAAATTTTGGCATCTAAGCACTAGGAAGTGCATCATATGGATGTTAAGTCAGCCTTTCTGCATGGATATCTTCATGAGGAGATATACATGAACCATCCTGAGGGCTACATCTCTGATCCATATTTAGTTTGCAAGCTAACGAAATCACTATACAGGTTAAAACAGGCCCCAAGGGAGTGGTATTCCAAGATGGAAGCCTTTCTTCTCTCGCAAAACTTCCAAAGGTGTAGATCAGATCCAAATGTGTATTTGCAGTAGCATGACGGTCATTTGATTATTATTGTTTTATATGTTGATGACTTAATGATCACAGGTAGCACATTTGCTTCTATTTTAGCCATCAAAACTACTCTCCACAATGCCTTTGAAATGAGTGATTTGGGGCTCATAAAACAATTTTTGGGGATCGAAATTGAGAAAAATTACAATGGGATGATGGTCACTCAATAAAAATACATATGAGACCTATTAGTCAAGTTTAACATGGCTTAATGTAGGACTACACCATTCCCATTCCTTTTAGGGATCGGCCTTGAAGAAGGAAAAAACACACCTCCCACATACTGCACTATCTATCGACAACTAATTGGTAGCTTATTGTACTTGACACATTCTCAGCCTGATATCTATTATGCCATGAATGCTATATTGAGATACATGCAGAAGCCTCATGATATTCATTGGAACGCATCCAAGACAATCCTCCAGTATATTCAGGGAACCAGGACCTACGACATTCACTATGTTGTAGACTTCGAGCTAGAGCTGGTTGGATACACAGATTCCAATTGGGCAGGTGATTCTATTGATTAGAATTCTACTTCCAGATATGTATTCATGTTTTTTGGTGTCCCCATTTGCTGGTCTATAAAAAATATGTCTTTGATAGTATTATCTTCAATAGAGGCCAAGTATCGAGGAGCAGTGAATGCTTGCATCCAAGTAGTTTATTTGCAAGGCATTCTTTCGGAGTTTGATCTTGGTAGTACTTTGTCCACTATCCTTTTTTGTGAAAATCAAAGTGTTATTGAGATATCCATAGATCCAGTTACTAGGTAGAGGACCAAGCATGTAGATATCCACATGCACTATATAAGGGAGCTAGTGTATGATAGGACCATCGTTCTGCAATATTACCCGACTGATGAGCAAATTGAAAACATCCTCAGCAAGAGATTTTTAGAAAAGAAGTTCACTTACCTTTGTTCACTGTTGGGGGTGATTTCATCAGGGTGATTAGACTACTTTCAGTTTTGAGCTTGAGGGGGGGGGGGTTTCCCGCAAGGTTTTCCTTCTTTTCCTCACTTAGTCTGTTTTTGAGCATTGTTTCAGTTTTATAATTGTATAGGGTGACCTATGACCTTATTTTCCAGGGCCCTAGAATTTTTATGCATTTAATGTTTTCTAACTCCTCCCAAGTATAGCTTAAGGGGGGGTGTTTGAGACATTTACCACCATACACACTCTTTTTGGTCAATTTGGCCTAGTTAAACCACTATCCTAAGTATTATTGACTTAATTGACATCAGAGGAGTAGTATATGACATCAGCTAGATCACACCCATGACTACTTTCAACCAAGGAGGATAACTTAGCCTTCTCCTACATTCAAGGAGGCTAACTAGAGCACTCCATGGGTGATATTAGTGTCATTAATACCCCATATTGCTAACTAATGATTAAAATTAGTTAAACAGAGTAGTGAAGGCACCCTTCATCATTAAATTGATTATTTAATGAACTGGAGTCAATAGAGGCACCTCCAACCACTTCTGATGTTTAGTTACACTTCAGTTAACCTCATCGGGGTTCGTTGGAGTCATTGAAGCACTACCACTTTTTGGTTGGCTTGTTGTGACATGTGTCTAACCTACTTTTAGTTAGACTCAACTATTTATTACACTCTGACTTCAATTAGGGCTCAGTTGAGTCAATTAGGGTTCTGATCAGTGGTTGACTGGAGTGTTGACTATGGATTACATTAAGTTAAGCTAGACTCACTCAATTAATTCGAATGACATACTTGGGAATTCAAATTTCTTTCTCATTCATGCTTGCAGCATGATCATTGTATTGTATTACTCATTCTTTGTGTGAATATACAAAGCTGCTATTCATTTTGTAGCACAATTACACCATTTTCATGACTTATTGTTATTAGTCTTTGATGAGACTTGTGTTTAGTCCCTAGATTACTGTGGCAGATTAATAGAGAGTGCTTAAGCTGATTTAACAAACTTATCACAAAGGAACATGTTAAGAATAAATTGTTGATGGTCCCCTCTGCATTCAAACAAAAACAATAATGGCTTGGTTCTCTCCAGCCTTTGCTTTGGAGTGTGTCCCAAGTGTTGATATGGTTCTTCAAAAGAAGACACATGAAACATTTAATTTTTAAAGGAATATTGTATTCCCAAATTTTCAGCAGAGCTTTGTTGATGGAGAGAGAAACATGAGCAGATACAATTAAGTCATAGGACAAAGCTGCTGAAACATCACCATTTATATGGTCGGGCATCGATCGTAAAGAGTCAAGATAGTCTTTAAGAGTGATCCCAACATGTGAGAGAATGAATATGTACTCATCCCATTCCTTTTTCCACCTTCCACCCAGATTCAAGTCATGGGAGGATAGCCAACAAGAGAGCCTTGGGTCAGCCTGATTTAAAAAAAAAACAATCTCTCACAATGTGTAGTATAACATCTTCAAGGAATAGTTTGAGGTCCTCAGAGTGGAGGAAGGAGGAATTGAGTCCACAATTGGGTCCACTCCGAGCCTGCTATGATAAAAAATACCCACTTTCCAACCAAGTTCTCTATTAATCCAGTAGAGACAACAAACAAACCCATTCTAGAAGTAAGAGGTCCGCTGAACATTTTGTGCAACAAATCCTCCAAAGTGATCTTTTTGAGATATTTAGCTTTGATAATATAGTTCTAGATAGTAGTTTTGTTGATAACTGTCCAAAAAATTTTAATCCTAAGAGAGGTTCCAAACCACTCAAGTTTTTGTTATATCCCAACTACCATATTCCACTTGAAAAGATAAGGTCTTCCAGTCAACCAAATGCATTTTGGACTAGTTTGGACTGGCCCTTGTAACTTCCCCATAGAACGGAGAAGATACATTGTCTCAAATGATTCAAAATAGAATTATGAATCCTTGCAAGTGCAAACCAATAAACGAGAAAACTTGTAAGAACCCATTTTATAAGAGTGAGTCTACCTCCCAAGTTCAGAAGTCTGTAGGACAATATACTCATTTTTTTGTAAACATTTTGACTAACGACCTCGAGTCCTTAGTTCTATAGTTTGTAGGTCTTAAATGATAACCGGGATAATTGAATCCCTCACCAATGTGGTGCATCTTGTAAGGTAAGAGAGGAGAGATGCTATCCATGATCAACTCATCAGTCTCATTGAAGAGAAAGGAGGATTTCTCTAGACTCATACACATGGCAGAGGCTCGACAAAAGAGTTTCAATGATTCATAATAATCCTTTCATTCACATAAAGACTAAATACCAAAAACAATAACGTCATCCACAAATAGTAGGTGTGTGAGTGCAAGTTGAGCATTAATCCTCAATCCTTTTATTTTCCTGAGGATGTGAGAGTCCTTAATAATGAGGCCGAGTCCTTCAATCACGAGGAGGAAGAGGAGAGGAGACAGGGTACATCCTTGTCAAATTCCTATAGAATCAGAGAAGAAACTAGTAGGAGTTCCAATGATAAGGACATCAAAGTTTGTGGAGGCTAAGCAACCCATGATCTAGTTCACACGAGTTAAGAGCATGAGTAGTGAGATTTGGTTAAGAGCATGAGTAGGCCTAATGGTTAAGAGCAGATGTTTCATTTTAGGAGGTCACAAATTATTATTATTATTAGTATTAGTATTAGTATTATTATATGTGAACCTACTTTTGGCATTCTTATATTTCAAACGCATAGAGATCTGATGTGAACCAATTACCTCCTACTCGTTAAGAGCATGAGTAGTGAGATCTGGTTAAAAGCATGAGTAGGCCTAATGGTTAAGAGCATGTGTTTATTTTTAGGGTGTCACAGATTATTATTATTATTATATATGAACCTACAAATTTATTTTTCATTAATTCTTGAAACATAAAAAAAATCATTATTCATTCATTTTTAAAACATAATTTTTTCTCGAAACATATGATTAACAACTATGATAGCATCTCTATTAGCATAAAAGAACAACACAATTATTGAAATGTTGCAATACCTTTTAGATATAATAGCTATACACTATCGCATTGAAGATTCATTATCCATCTAGTTTATTTTGTATAAATGTGGTATGGAATGCAAGATTTGAAATTAATAGGAGCAATAATTTTTTTTTTAATGAGGATTGAGTAAATAAAAAAAGATTAACCATAAATTTCTTAGGTGTGAAATAATTTTAATTTCAATTTTTTATGCTTATCATTTAGATTAATAGTGTTTTTACCAAACATTAGAATATTTTTTGGGAAATAAGTGAATTCATATGAGATCAAGGAAAAAATAATAGAAAACAATAGGATAGAATTTAATATGATTGCAGGTTATAGGATAGATCCAAATTTAATATATTAAGTGGAGTGGTAGTTAACTTTGTTGGGTGTTTTTTTACACTGAAAAAAACAACTTGGTATTCCATTGAATCAAAGTTCTTACCAACAATACATCAAAATTATGAGCAGAGAAGGTCTAATTTGACAAAGCGATCATATCATTCCTAATATATGATCATCATTGACCTCCTTTTATTTAGAAAGAAACATAAGACTAAACAAAAATCTCACTTCAAGAAATCGTACCCAAATGGTACTTATGGACCACTGAATAAAAAAGATAAAGTATCACCCACCTACAGGAATATGAAAGCCTTTATACCACCATAAAATATGATAACAATTTAGGATTTTTCAAAAGATACTCATAATACTAGAGGCACAATGATCTCCATCTCTGAACTCCTCAAAATCTATCCTACCATCTATATCGCTAACAATAAACTTGGAAAACCTATCTTCTTCAACATTTGATTCCCTCTATCTATTCTCAAAAGAGAAGTAGAATCTAAAATCAACATTTTAACTCTGACCAGTGAATGATCCAATAACAAAGATTGTAGAGATGTAACTCCTATTTCTGAGTCCATTATTGTCTTGAATACCGTAACTATCTAAATAGTTTGTAATCATTTATTTTAAACCAAAGTAAACCTGTAACACAAGAAGTTATGCCCTAGAATTTGTGCCACAACCAACACCCATCCAAAACTTAAACTTATGTGATTCACTAAGATGAAGAATCATCCTTTCCCCACACATCGCTTTATGTTATGTCCCATAAAAAATAAATGGGAAAATTATCTTCAAACTCATGGGAAATGATAGTGTTGGATACCACCAATTACTTTACCCTCTAGAAATAAGAGAAATAAACCACCTCTTTTATACACACTTGGAATCCATAGGGTCAGATATCTTGGAAGATAAACCTGTTCATAGCCTTCCAAACATCCAAATAGTAATAAAATGTATAATTTATACTTTTTTCTGGTTCTTAATCCATCTCTTCATATTATCTTCAAACTTCTTTCAGTTCGAGCTATCATGGAAATGAAGACTCTTTCTCAATTCCACCAAAACATCCTTAAAAAATGGAAAAGTACGATATATATGACCCACAAATTCCAATGCAAAATTGCAAAGAATGCAAGATCCATGTCACAAACCTGTATAATCCATAAACAAATAAACATAATTTTCTTTACTATTTATTATTATCTTTGTCGTAACCAGGGTTGATTTTAAGGAACCATACTTAATTAAAAGTGTAAATGTTGGCGAATCTTACCAATTCTTAAAACGCAAACTATAAAATGTTTGGCAATATTTTTCAAAACGTGTTTTAATTTCCAAGGATTTTATATGGTTTATATAATAGTTTGGCAATTTTTAGGTTGAAAAAAGTTTACCCCATCAAAATTGTGCAAAACAAGGCTTCAAAAAATGCAAAATAGCGAATCTTTTTTTGGAGAAAACCCCTAAAAATAGACCATGAGATAAATTTTTCCCCTAAAATTATCATTGTTCGTAACATGTAATTATTGGTCACAACACCTTTATATTTGTCATCATATTTATTTTGTGCATGTGAGTTTAACTTGATTTGTAGAGTGTTTGTATGGCATGCTATGTCCTCCATTGGTGTTTGCTTTAAGTCATGATGACTGGGTTGAAGTCTGGACAAGGTAATTTTTTTAGTATTTCAAATTATTATTAATGATTGGTTGTTGTAGGACCTAAGACTAAACCTAAGGCTTCATCCTTGCTACCCTTAAAGGGTTACCCTTGTTGTTAAACCCATGCCTCATAAGACATGTTTGGAAAAGGTGGTTGTGTGAATAAATTAATGGTTTGAGTAAGTGTTATGATGAGAATATTTGTAAGTACTTAAGACATAGACTATGGCCTTTGATGTCCTTCTTCCATAGGATTTACATATCAATGAGTGGTATTTAACCTATGATTCGTGATGTGATAGTTTAATATATGATTCTCGATGTGATATCTATGAAAGATGGAGGGAGGCATAAGTTGATGTCAATGAAGATGTTTTTAATGGGTTGAAATAAATTTTTAAAATCCTTACCCCTTGCTGTGAGTTGACATCACAATCAATCGCATTCAATGACATGGGTTTAGCACATGCATTATGGTCGTAGTTGGATCATGACCCTCCACTTGTCAAGATCTGGAAGAAAGGTTTCTCGTAGGGTTTTAATGAGATTTATTCTATTGTCAGGGTTTATGGCCCATTCAATTTTCTGTTTTGATTTTTCTATGAAAGAACTTAGCCACTCCATGGAAGCATTGCACCAATCTCACCCTTTGCTCTTTACAATTTGTTAATGAAGGGTTTGCTTATTGCTTGTACCTGAGTTTGCTTGAACAGTTTTATTATTTTGATTAATGGTGACATGGCTTCCATTAATTCCTCAACCTTATTGATTCATTGTGAGGTTATGAAGGGAAATCCAGTCACCTTCTTAGTGTTTTTGTAGAGGCTTTGCATCTTGCCATGTTTTTAACCAGGAAACGAAGAATTTCTTCCATTCACCTTTAGAAAAAATTATATTATTAAAGTTTTTATAGTAATTACATATTTTAACTTACAATATTGTGTCATTGTGTAAGAAGAGGAGAAAATGGGAAGTGAGGAGGAGCCGACCCCTACCCCTCTATGCATCCATCAAAGGTGAGTTTGTCCTTCTATTTGCAAGACTCATAAATTATTCATTTTGTTTATATAAAAGGGGTTTATAAATTCATAATATTATTTGCATATGGAGTTAGGTTTCCAATGAAGCTTCAAATGATCCTATCTTCATCCTCATTTCCCATAATTGATGTGGAAATGTAAGGGTTTACAAAACAAACGTTTTCCTTAATATTTAAATTGGTTATCATATACAATCCAAGGTTTTAACAATAGGTAACATTTGGAATGTAGGGATCTAATCCCGCAAGAGTGATGACATGGTCACTTCCTCTCAGGCCCCATTCTTCTTCTCCATAGGTGAGGAATTTCCTCAAACTCTTTGAAGTAGGGAGAATCCATACTTAAAATTTCTCATTAGCATTATAATAATGCCACTTAGTTTTGTGCATGAATTTACCACCGTGGCTTGGCTTGTGGAATATACATCCAGGTCACTTCACAATCATAAGGTAAGACTCTTGATAGGTTGAAGGTTAGGCTAGTTACCCTATCGCTTTGGTTTATGGTTCCAAGGAAATTCATGGCTTTAAAACTGCTTAAGAAATTTCCAGATAATTTTAGTTTTAAAACCCCTATTGGGTCTGTCCTTGGATGCATTAGTTTTAAAATGTGGTTTCACATTGAGGCACACTGAAATTGCATTTTTTGTTTTAATTTGTGGATTCCATAGATTGGATTATGACTACGATATTCTTGATAGTTGGAAATCATTGTTAAGATAAGTTATGTGATTCTTCCAAATTATCTACATGATTAATCTAACAACTAACAATTTATACTAAGAATATACTATTCAAAAGACATAGAAATATTAGGAATATATTCATAGTATAATTCATTGTTTAAAATGCATTTAAAATTCAAATATACATTTAGACTATAATTATCAGTAATAAAATAGTACAAGTTTACTAAGGAACCTGACACCACTGTCGGGAAAATAGGATTGAAGTTTTTCGTTCCTCCCAACCAACTCTTAGAGCAGCCAAGTATTACTTGCTCCAAAATCCATTAGCCTGTTTGTTGAACCACAAGGAAAAAATCTAATCAATGCACCATCTATTTGCATCAACAAATCAATTCTCCATCTATCGTGAGCCTCATTCTTGCTTGATGGATAGACTATTTTATAGTAAATTTTGCTAGGACTTGGTCATTTATGAGCCTTGTGCTCTTTAGCACTCCATGAGGAGTCTTGATATGATTTTGGGAATATGCCTCGTGCATCACTTGATTTCTCACTCAAAAACTTTCACCATTTGTATTATTCCCTTGTGGGTAAGCAAACACTCTTTTAACAACTAATTCAATTATGTTTCCATTAAGTCTCTTATTTAGTCAATACTAATAATAATCAATTTACCTTCATTTTGACTTTATTGTCAAAATATAAAAAGATAAATATTTTAAATAATAAATAATTAAACATTGTTTTGGTGTACTACACTCTAGGCCAAGCTATACCTCTCTTTTGTATATGTCCCATGTGAAAATAATTTTGTTCAAACATAACCATAGAAAAACATTTAATTTTGAGAGAAAGCTTCCAATTCCATACCTCTTTCCACCACCAATATCCTCCAATTCTTCTTCTATTAATGTAGTATACATTAACTTAGCACTCATAAATCTACTCCACTTATGATAATTCCACACAAATTTTTCATTAACATTGGATAAAATTATCCTGACCTAATTAAACTTGTCTACGTAGTTATCCCATTTTGATGGAAATGATCCACTCAAATTAAAGTCTCTAGATAAAATCCAATACAAGTCCCAAAATTCTAGCTTCTCCCCACGCAATTAAGAACAAAAATGTTTCTTCTATGTAGTTTTACAATAAGACTATTAGAAAGCTTGTATTATCTCACATACAAATAAACAAATCAAAATCTAGAAAAAATTGAGTGCACTCACCAACAAACCAACATGTAGACGGATTTATAATATGGAATGAATTCAACAAATTCTATCATATAATAGAACCATTATGATTAAAATATATTGGGGACCAAATCCAATGAAACAATATATTTCATTTCAAATATTTCACTTTCACCATTTTTCCCCATAGATCCTTATCAAATAATCTATGCCACAAACTCTTAGCACATAAATCCTTATAAAAAAAAACAAATTTTTAATCCTTCGTTCTCCCATATACTTAGGCATTAAAATAGTTTCCCATGTAGAAAGATTAACTTCATATATATCCAATTTCCCATCCCATAGGAAATGGAAAATATGTTTTCCAATCACCAATACGATGGATTCCAAAATAATAACCAAGGAAAACAAAAAAACAAGGATACTGTGTAGAACATCATTAACTAAAACAAGTATCGCCCAACTAAAAACCACCTAAACGACCAATAACCATTTTTTCTCTGAATTTTCCTTATCATCCATTATGGGTCACCTTTTTTATAACCATTTTGTTTAATAAAAAAACCAAGATATTACATCCCATTGTCAATTTGAGACATCGTGTAAGGAAAAAAATATGTTATCTAACCACAAATACCCTGTTCGTCATAATAATACACAAATTTGACTTATGCGAACTAATTTCCATACTTGAAGCATCAAATAAAATATTGATAATAGATTGATGTTATTTCCATTCAATACTCGAACCTTCTCTGAAGAGAAAAACACCATCTAATAATAATAGGTGAGTAATGGATAATTCTAGCTAAACTGATACCTTTGATGCTCCTTTATTATTTATCCTTGTTAATGTGTAAACCCAATCCTTATAATACTAGAATAAACAAATAAACCAAGCATACATCCTTTTCTAAGTCCTCTATTCCCACTAAATAAATTAGTAGCCAACCCATTGATCATAATCAAGAATATGGAAGAGATGATACATGTCATAATCTAGTTTGTGACCTCCATTGAAATCCTAATCATAATAGGAGTGAATTTCAAAAAGGTCTAATAAACTCTATTAAATGCCTTGATGAGGATAGAACAAACAACACGTCAACAAATTTGCTAAGTAAATGTAAAAGTAATGCATGAAAAAAAAATATTTTATATTTTTAGTTGTGTTACATCGAGGCCATCAACAAGCTGCTTGACATCCAAGTCACATCTAGACTACAACATTTCCAAGATGGAAATAACTTAAGAAAGAAATCACACAGCTTAACACTATAAGCCATAGTTTATTGCAGTAATAAAACATCACGTCTAGCAACTTCCATACATATCCTAATATTACTTCTTTTGGGGGAACTACAAACCCCTTTGATGTTGAAGGTCATAAAAATGATTAAGGAAACCCCTATGGGGGAAAATATGCTCTATGGACCCCAAAAGAAGTTTCAAAAGGAGAGGTAGAAGCCAAAGCTAAACCAATAGAAGTAACATCAGAAAGATTAGTGTTAACAAATTTGAGTTGGACATTTGACTATTGAGCATCTAAAAAACCTTTAGATAATCCTATTTTACCACATTTCATATTCCTTGGATAATCCTATTGGCACCCCGTGCAGTTGAACTATTTGCTTAATTTCAACTTAAGTTCAACTTAATTCATAATAAGAGTGAATTTCGAAAAGGTCTAATCAACCTTTAGAAAAAAAACTTAATTTGTTTTTCTTGACCGAGCATAAGCACTTCTGTGTAATACCCACATCATCTAAAATTTGTCTATTTGGAAAAAAATCCAAATTGTTCCTCTAAGATAAATCTCAACAAAATAGGTTTAATTCTGTCAGAGATCATTTTAGAAATCATATTGTATAACCTAATGAATAGAGACATTGAACTATAATCATTATAAGTTTCTAGCATGTCCTTATTTGGGTTTAGAGTAATATAGGTTTCATTTTAGTTACCAGCTAATTGTCCTTCTTTGGGATTAGAGTAAATTCCATTCCCCAAAGTGGAGCTAGAACTCAAGTGTCCACCCATTTGGGCCTAGAATTTTATCCATTGAGAAACTTGTTAGAACTTTGTTTACCTCCTCCGCATTAATGGGAGCACCAATAGACTAAAATTCATAGTTTATTGATAGATTTGAAGTGTTGTTTGAGCTATGATTTGAATTAAGTTGAAATTAATTTCATTTTCATGCATATTTTTGGTACCCCATGCAATGGAACTATTTCCTTGAGGAATATTTCTATAATATTCGCCACTTTGTAAGTTTATTTCATAGGAATAAAAGGTGCATATTTGCTTTTAACTTATCTACAAGTATACTACAACCATAATTCAATCTTGTTGTCTTTGAGTTTTTGGAAAACTTGTGATGAAATCCAAAGATATGATGTCCCATTTCAATTTAGGAATCTATAATGGTTGTAACAAACTTGTTGGGTGTTGATGTTCAACTTCAACCTATTGACATTCCAAGCATTTAGATAGATAATCAAATAAATTTTCTTTTAATATAGGACAAAAGAATTGTTTCCTAAGGGATGTTATCATTTTTTGATAACCAAGATGGCATTTATAAGGGGTTTTGTGCATCTCATTTAGAATAAACAGTTTCAATTCTACAATACTAGGCATGTACAGTGTGGCCTTAAACCAAATTAAGTCGTTTCTATCTATCTTGAATTATGTCCCACTTAAATTTACTTCATTTCTTTGTAATTTAATTAGTAAATTCACATATTCAGCATCATCTTCACTAGTTGTTTTTATTCTATTGAAGAGATCACTTTCTAGTCTCCTCATAGTTATTTCATATACTTCATGAGTTCTTCGACCGAGTGCATGAACCACCTTATTTTCCTTACACTTTGATGTGTTTTACTTCGGATTCGAATTCATTGAAGAAGACCATCCATCTAGCTTTCCTAGCATTAAGTCCACATTGTGTAAATACATTTTTGACAGAAGTGTTATTTCTTAATAAAAGAAGCCCTTTTTTAACAAGTAGTGATGCCACATTTTAAAGCGTGCACTACTGCTCCCAATTCCAAGTCCCAAAATACATAATTTTTTTCATGGTCTTCTAATTTATGAGATTTGTAACACTCCACCCAAACCTTCTTTACTAGCATGTGTACAAACTGTATAGTTCTTATAATGGTCATCTACCTTTAAAATCGATGCCATGCTTAATATGTTTTTTGAGAATTTCAAAACTTTCCTTACAACTTAGGGACCATACGAACATTACTCCTTTCATTTGTAAAGAAGTAATGGGGTAGGAAATCCTTGACAATGCTTTGATAAAATTATGGTAATAAGTAGTGATTCCCATGAAATATTGAATATTAGCTATGCCCGTTGGCACTGGCCAATCTGATATAGCTTTTATTTTCTACGGATCTACCATGATTCCTCTTTCGAAGATAATATGACCCAAATACTGAATTTATTATTTTAAATAATTCACACTTTTCATATTTATTGTAAAGCTGATGATATCTTATGGTCTATAGGCCAATTCTTAAATGTTGTCGATGTTCCTCCTCTGACTTGGAGTAAATTAAGATATCATTGATAAAAATTAACACAAACTGATCCACGTACTTGTTAAAGATATTGTTCATTAGACACATGAATGTAGCGGGGGAATTAGTTAAATCGAGAGGAATTAATATGAATTTGTAGTGCCCATAATGGGTCCTAAAAGTTTTTTTATTTAATGATTCTTCCTTAATCCTGATATGGTGATAGCAAAATCGCAAATCTAATTTTGAGAATATTTTAGCTCCCCATACCTAATCAGACAAATCATTAATTCAAGGAAGTGGGTATTTATTTTTAATGGTTACCTTATTTAGTTACCTATAGTCTATGCAAATTCATAAAGTTCCATCGTCTTCCGCGACAAATAAAAACAATTCTCCCCAAGGTGGCACACTTGGTGTGATATAACCCTTATCTAGCATTTCTTGCAACTGAATTTTCAATTCAGTTAGTTCAGGAATGATCATTTGATATGGTATTTAGATACTGGTGCAAACCCAGGTATAAGCTCAATGGAAAAATATATTTCTCATTGAGGGGGTATAGTCTTGGTATCTCTTCATGAAACACATCTCTAAATTCACTTAGAACTGGGTGATCACTTATATATGTTTGATTTTAATTAAGGAGTAGGTGAGTGACCCAAACTGCATAAAGCTTGCATCCTTTCATCAAACATAATTCATAATATCATATCATTGATTCGTATAGCATCAATATATTAAATTAATGATTTCCTTATATCAAATATTTCAATATCAATGATTCACGGATGACTTTAATAGGCATGTGTAATCATGTCTAGCATTATTATACTTCATAAGTTGTAAACATAATGCTTCTAGTTGCATTTAATTTTTAAACTTTAGACATGTGCATACCAGTTACAAATAAAAATAATGTATGTGTTTGACATAGTTACCCATTGGCATCATCCGTCTTGATGCCTGAGGTTATTTACTATGCATATTAACTTAGCAAATATTTTATTGATATTTGAAGGGAAATCTAGTTACCTCATTTCAAGTTGATCATTTTATCCTACCAATTACTAGACGACCACTATCTTGCTACAACCTTTCAACAAGTTTCTTTGGTTCAACAACAGTAAAAATTCCCAATGTGCTTGTTTCCGAAATGTCACTACGATCTATGTAGTCCAGTATGCAGATAAGAACATAACTAAGTGGAGCTTTTGAGTGAATGACTTAATTTATTTGAGATTGCAACCCTACAAATAGTCAACATTGGAAAGTAAAGGTGTTGAGAATTTAAAACCACGGTTCGGTGGTCTGTACAAAATATTGAGGAAGCTAGGTGAAAGCTAGATCTTCCTAAAAGTAGTAAGGTGTATAATGTTTTCCATGTCTCATGTTTAAATAAAGTAGTTGGAAAGTCAGTAACAGTTTCAGCAGAAATTCCACCTATGATGATGAAGCGAAGCTAATCTTGGTACCAGAAAAGATATTGTAGACCATAGAGATAAGGTTAAGGAATATAACCATCAAGGACTATCTAGTATTGTGGAAAGGGATACCCAGTCAGGATTCCACATGGGAAAATGAACATGTGTTGTTGCACTCTGGAATACAATTGCTTGAGGAAAAGAATTTTTTGGAGCGAAGGGTTGTAATGCCCCTCCCATGTGACCTAATTAATGATGTGTGCTCATAACCCGTAATAAGTCGAACATAGGAGGGGTTAATTGTAAATAATAATAAATGTGGAACTTGTTTGACTTAGGGTGCAAACTTTTATATTTACATTATTTCTTTTATTATGCTCAATTAAATTTTGTGCTAAGTGAATGTACTATGTGACCAGGGGGTCGCATAAGATCATGTGGAGCCATGTAGGTGTCACCCAAAAATTAATCTTGGATCAAACAAGGAAATGAATAAAAATATAGAAAGCATGCATTAAGTAGTCAAATAGAAAAACAAGGATAAATCATGCAAGTACAGGAAACAGTATCAAGATGAAAAGCAAGAAAATTTTGGAAGTAAGGAGGGCACAATTTCCAAAATGGAGAAAGGAAAGTCAATCTAAAAATAGGAGGGCATAGTTTCCAAAATGATAAAGAAAATTCAGTCTAAAAGTATGAGCACGTAGTTTCCAAAGGAAGAAAAATGCATGTCAATGGAAAGGAGAAAAAACAAGAAAGATTCTTCGTTCACTCATGAGGGCGCATTGGTCAAGGATACTTCACCATGAATCCAAATTTTCTATAAAGGAATGAGAGCATACTCCTCTCCCATCTTTTGGAATTTTGAGTTTTTGAGTGAGTGAGATTTGGGCTTCTCTAATGCTTGTATATGTGCCCAAGCCAATATTGGGAGATGTGCCCCATGGTATTGTCCTAGTTTTTCCTCAGTAAATCAAAGAGTAGCATATGCATAAAATGATGGATCTTTAATTTCTTATTTAGAAATCCATTTCAACCATGTTCAATATCTCTTCTCAGTGATTGAATTCTTTCTATTAGAATTCTTCCCCTCCTCTTGTTTATCTCTAATTATTTGAAGGAGACGATATGTAATGATGGATTGATGGATTTCAGCCATTTATGGTGGATATTTGTAGGTTTTCTTATCATATCCATAGGTGTATCAACTTCGTCGAAGATTTTGGGAGATATCCCTTTCAATTGATTTCAGCCATTTATGGTGGATATTTGTAGGTTTTCTTATCATATCCATAGGTGTATCAACTTCATCGAAGATTTTGGGAGATATCCCTTTCAATCCATAAGACATTATGGTCTCCAATCCCCTTGTAATGTTGTTTTTTGCTAAAGGAGGATACCACTAACGGTCAAGTGAGGTTCATTTAAGCCTATTTATGTTTTAATTGATGTATTATTTCCACTCAGAAAATTATATTACATTTCTAATCAGTCTCATGAAGTTTCATATGAAAGTTTTCTTACCTTGCCTAGATTTTCATGAAAATTTGTGTTTTTTTATTATAATTGTTACCGAAAGCTATCATATAGTCCAATTTCAAGTATGTTAGATTTTTCAGGTCACCAATACCTCCCTTAATCCCATACAAGAATAAAATACAGAATTAAAACCCATATTCAATTGTTTGGAAGTCTTTGTTTCTTAATTAGTTGAGTTCTCCTCGTAACTAGTTTTGCTAGTTTGACACCCAAATCAATTCTAATCCTTCACAAAATTATGGTTTAGAAGTTTTCTGATATCATGGATATATTTTTCATATATTTTGGTTCCCAAAATATTTGAAGTAGACTTCATCCTTGCTGATGCTCGAAACCTAAATGCTCCCAACACATTATGCATAGGATTTTGAAGGTCAAGCATTTCCTTGATTTCCTTAATCTAAAATTTTTCATTTGTGCACTTATGATATATATTTGAAGTCCTGACACTTACCTTATATAACCAATCACTTATCCTATATGATTTTATACAAACTCTTCTATGCATTAAGGTTGATTTAGAAAATTCTAGTCTCATTTATAGTACCTAGTTTTTCGTTTTTTATGAATTGAATATTAATTTGATATATTGATTGAGTTAGTGTGTCAAAAATAATAAAGGTACATTACACATATAAGGACACTTTTTGGGACATGTTATATTGGACTTGTCTTAAAGACTAGTTATATCGGGCATCTGTAATCCTCCTCAAGCTCATTAATAAAGAAATATGTACTAATCAAATATGATGTGGAATAGTGGAAGGGAATGTATCTTAATTTTTGTTAAAGTAACCTTGCCATAGCCCTTGAACATGAAAATTGTTTGTTTCTTATCCAAACAATTGGGTAGTGAGCTTGTCTCTGAGTCATGTCAAGTCCATGAGTCTCATTACTCCTTTAGGCCATCCAAAGAATGCCTCAATCATGTCTCATTGTGTCTTGAATTTTGTACGCATGATTAAATGCTTCCAAGTCATATTTCATTATGTGTATTGTTCAAGGGGAGTCTTTTTTTTTAGTCAATATTTGCAATTATCAAGTGGATGTCAATCCTTGAAGGAGTCTCTAAGTACCCTTACATGTATACCATATGCCATTTTATGCTCTTTTGATTTATAATCCAAAAATAATTATCATATGTTGGTTTCATGTATATTATGGGGGTTACATCATGGACCTCTTTTGACCAGTTTGTCTCTATCAAAATAAGCATGCCATCCATGGATTAGACTTAGAAACCACATATTACCATGAATCTTGCATGCCTCAATGGTAGGTATTCTCACTTTATGCAGTAGGTTTACATCATTAACCTCTGATAGAATGATTCCGCATATTCTCAAAATTAGCTCATTTATTTGCATTCGTCATATTTTCCTATGATACCTTGGGAGTGATTTTTATCACTGGTGATTTCCCTTGCACTTGTTACATCACTGAGCGATAGTCAAGTGGTTCCTTCCATCTTTGAATTCAACTCCCTTATTCACATGGTTAGAATTTTATCAGTTCTATATTGATTTGAAGACACTATGGTATTTCATGATTGTATCTTATACCCAAGTTGCGATGGATTTTGTTTGAGTCACTTCTCATACGGACATCATATGGGTATTCTATCACATATATCCATGTTGTATTGGTCGGTGGCTATGGTATGTTTCGTAGATCCACTATGTATGGTATTGTGGATATAATTGGAATTTGTACTCATAATTTGGATCCACATTTGTATGTTTAGTGTCCAAATTCACCTCCAGTATAGACATGGATATGTAGTACATTGGCCAAAATCCATGTCTTGATCATTTCAAATATATGGTTCAGATTTTTGATAAATTGTATTGCAAAGTCCTTGATGGTTATTTCCAATTCTCTACTCGATGGTTCCTCTTTTCTATAGGTACATCAAAGTACTTAACCTATTGCTTTTCTCTATCTTTTTACTTTGGGGGTCATTCTATTACATGGAATTTTCATCAGTCTCATGACCCTTGTAACCTCATGTTGCCTCAATCACCAAAGTCCATTTCATGATGGATGATCCCTCGCTCCATTTTCCTACAATTTAGCTTGTTTTGAAACATAAACACATATTGTTTTCTATAAAACTAAATAATAAAACCATAGGAACACTTTATATCACTGCAACCTATGTCAATGACATAATTTTTCGGTACAAGAAACCGCGCCGGCTGACATAGATGCACCTTGCTCCATTGCAGATCGCGTCAAACTCTACACGAGTAGAGAAATGATATTTTGAGAAGTTTATAGAGCATAGTCTTGATGGATAGATAATTATCCCTATAGTATTGGATCTATATTTAATTTTCTGGTTCTTAGGATCACATCTCATCATTTTCCCATAGTAATATGAACTTACCCCGATCCACATTGTCCTATAAATTGAGGTCTTCACCAATGGGTTAGGGAAGGAAGTCTATAGTAGGTAGATGATGGAGGATTTGGTACAGAGCTTTATTTTGTGTGGTGTGATACATCTCATTGCTTGTGTGAATTGTTGGCAGAAAGATTCCATTGGAAAGAGGATACAATGCCAAGGACTAAATGGTTGTACTACTTCCTTTAATGTATTTTAATACAAATGATATATTATTTCCCATAATTTGATTATGTTAATAATTTTATATCATATCTACTTATATATTTGGTTAGATAGGTATTATTATAGAGAGCTCAAGATACTTTTAATGTTTGAATCCTATTAGTTGCAGGTACTAGTGTACATAAACTTGGACTACATTTGCATGGAGATGCGAGGACAAATGTTGAATCAAAGGTGAGTTTCTCTTACCAAGAATTTTTTCATTGTTGGATTTATTTAGGTGAAGGTATATATATGTGTTGTGTTTTAGTCTAGATATGTACAATACAAACGAAGGAGGTCCACCTGCATTCAAGCTTGGGACTAATTCTACAAACACATAGCGTAAGAAAATTGATCCATCCAACATTTGGCATGCTTTGTCAAATTCGATAGGATCAACATCGACTTCAAGAAGTCTACACGTTGACATGAAATCGACAAGTTTAATGTCGAATTTGACAAATTCAACACTTCGACCAACATTGTTGACACCGGTGATTGACACGACTATAAAATATCATTGCTATTAGAGATTCTTCATATCTTGTTCATGATTAAGTCATGCATAGACATTTCTATTGAGGTTACTTGAATTATGCGTTCTCAAACATGTTCTCAAACTGAGAAATCCATGAAGACACTACGTTTGAATTCAATATATGCTCGCACCACTAGATCAGGTATAGCTGAATAAAAATAAAATAGACATGCAACTAATGAGACAAAGAAACTCATAGAGAAATAACTAGCTTTATAGCGAACCAAAATGTTCTCCCAGCTCAATGATATTCTCACATGATTCACCTCGACATTAGGAGGATTCTTGACAAGAGCCAACTAAAACAAAATCAGTCGATTCAAAGTGAAAATTCTCTTGGACATACATAATCTACAAGAAAATATTGACGTGGAACCCATAGACAATTGGGTACAACAAATGGAATCCTATTACTGTATCAATCAATTCTCAAAATCTTAAAATATCACCATTGCATCGTTAACGATGTCGACCTTTGTGCACTGCTAGAGGGAGAACCTATCGACAAAAATAGAGAAATATGGAGACCCCATAGATACATGGGAATTTTTTTTAAGTACGTCCAGAAGGCATTTTGGTTGCTCAAGTACATTCAACAACAGTATAAGAAGTAATAGCGGCTGAGTAAATGGAAACATGAATCCATGCAGAGTTACACTAGCAAGTTCTATTGACTCATTGCTAGACTTAGCATTAAAGAATTAGATAAATTTCTTGTTTTGAATTACATCAGTAGATTATCTCCATACATTCAGCAAGATATAGAGCTTTTGAATATTAGTACCCTTGTGGATGCATTCCACTGTGGGGAATATGTTTGCAAATAAAAATAAAGGAAAAGAATGCTTCACGACCAAGACAAAAGGTCAAACATCTAACAAGAAGTCACTAGTCGAATCCAACAAGTCAAGACATCCTTCTCGAATGACACTTTCAAGGAAAGAACATTGGACAAAGAACTCTCATAAATACAATATGGAATGTTGAAAAAAACCCCTGCGTGAAATGGTGTGATTACCAAAATTCTTCATGGCATGATACATTTGAATGCAAGGCTAGGAAGACATATTTGGAAAATTATCTAACTTCGACTTGTATGAAGAAGCCCTTGGTAAAATATGTACCAGAAGCATTGGCCCTTTTGACATTGAAATTGACCACTCCAACAGCCTCGACTATCATTGATGTGGAGGAATGAGAGAGCCTTTTCCATACATAGATATGGGTTTAAAACAATCTATTGCATTTTGTTGGGATAATGTAGTCCATAAATTTTTTGTTTCTGAATATCTCATGAAGAAATTAGGTCTTGTTACCACTCCACATCCTCATCCCCATAATATCAGTTGGATGAAGGATGGATAGTGACTAATGATAACTCAACAATGCAAACTCACCCACTTCATTAATCCTTGTGAAGATGAAGTACTTTGTGAATTGGCACTGACTCCCGTTTTGGGGAACCATTCCTTATAAATCAGCCACGATCTTAGAAGGTAATTCTCAAAATATGACACCAATGGTATTGTATACTAGAGCGACACCCTACACCAACAATTACAATGTTATTTGCAAAATATACAAAGAATATCATCAACCATGCTCAAAGAATCAAATTGATCATGATTAAGCCTCAACATCCCAATAATACTGCAACCACTAGTCCATTCACCAACCAATGCATCCCTTGATAGGACAAATGTTGAATTGAAGGTGAGTTTCTCTTACCCTGAATTTTTTCATTGTTGGATTTATTTAGGTGAAGGTATATATATGTGTCATGTTTTATTCTAGATATGTACAATACAAATGAAGGAGGTCCACCTGCATCTGAGCTTGGGACTAATGATACAAACACATGGCATAAGAAAAGTGATCCACCCAACATTTGGCATTCTTTGTCAACTTTGACAGGATCAACATTGACTTCGACAGGTCTGCACCTTAACGCGAAGTCAACAAGTTCAATGCTGGATTTGACAAATCCAACACTTCAACCAACATCATCGACACTGGTGATCGACATGAATATGAAAGATTTTATATCTGTATTCCATTCATATATAATGATTAAACTCTTAAACCGTTCCAACTTCTATGTAACTAAACATAACGGGAAAAAAACCCAAGCATCTTATCACTCTATTTAAGCATGCACATTATTGTAATTTACATAAGAGTAATAAGCAAGTAATCGAATAGTAATGAAGTACTAGAGATTTGTTCAAACCTTACATATTTCCTGTGTGTGTGTTTTTGTATGTTTATGTATGTAGCGTATTTCTTGCTTTGTTGATTATTAATATGATTCCACCATAATAATACTTGATTCAATTAGTCAAACTGTTGTCCCCGTCATTGACTTAAGAACCCAGATCATTGGTATTAGAGCTTCTTCATATCTTGTTCATGATTAATTCATGCGTAGACATTTATATTGAGGTTACCTGAATTATGCCTTCTCAAACATGTTCTCAAATTGAGAAATACATGAAGACAGTACCTTCGACTTCAAATTATCTATCGACTCACACCACTAGATCGAGTATAGCTGAATAAAAAGACAATAGAAATGCAACTAACAAGACATAGCAACTCATAGAGAAATAACTAGCTTAACAATGAACCAAAATGTTCACCCAGTTCAATGATATTCTCACGTGATTCACCTCAACATAAGGAGGATTCTTGACAAGAGAGAACTAAAAAAAATCATTCCATTGAAAGTGAAAATGATCTTGGACATAAAAATTCTACAAGGACATATTGGCATGGAATCCATAAAAAATTAGGTACAACAACTGGAATCCTAATAATCTATGAATCAATTCTAGAAAGCTTAAATTATCACCATTTCACCCTTAAAGGTGTCAACCTTTGTGCACTGCTAGAGGGAGAACCTATCGACAAAGATAGAGAAAGATGGAGACCCCATAGATACACGAGTTTTTTTTAAGTATGTCCAAAAGGAGTTCTACTTGCTCAAGTACATTCAACAATAGTATAAGAAGTGGCAGCGGCTAAGGAAATGGAAATACCAATCCATGCAGAGTTACATTGGTAAGTTCTATCGACTCATTGCTAGACTTAGCGTTCAAGAATTAGATAAATTGCTTGTTTTGAAGTACATCAGTAGAATGTCCCCATACATTCAAAAAGGCATATACTTTCTGAATATTAGTACACTTGTGGATGCATTCCACTATTCATGTAACTTTGCGGATAAAAATAAAGGAAAAGCATTCTTCATTACCAAGCCGACAGGTCAAAAATATGACAAGAAGTCACCAGCCGAATCCTAGAAAGTCAAGACACCCTTCTCAGCTGACACTTTCAAAGCAAGAAAATTAGAAAAATAACTCTTAGAAATACAAGATGGAATGTATAAAAAAAAATCCTGCCGTGAAATGGTGTTATTACCACAATTCTTCAAGGCATGATAAATCTGACTGCAAGGCTAGGAAGACATTTGGAAAAATTATCTAACTCCTATTAGATTTTTATCATTCAAGCTAACATTATCTCAGGATCTTTAACTGAGAGAATAACAAGCACATCAATCAAACATAAGAGACAATGAACGCAAATATTTTCCTCGGGGAAACGATAAAGGAGAAAACCCTGCAACTTCCTCTGAGATAGAATCAACACCAAAAGAAAAACCACAAAAATAGTAAGATGATCGCCTGACAAGAATAGTCTCTCTCTCTCTTGTCCCAACAACTTCTTCTCTCTTAGTTAAGCACTACAACTGACTGTGAGTGAGTTTGTTATAAATAGAGAGGATCACTCTCTATCTATACTAATTCCCAATTTGATAATAACTCACTAGGGCCGACTTCTCTAGGAGAGTCTAATAACCATAGGGCCCCACAACTACGGTGACTTTAACCCTTGATCAATAGGAGGGTTACCCACAATGAAAATACATGACCCTTTTACATTATTGAATCTCCCGAGAGGAACATCGAGGCATGACATGAATCAAATACATTATAGAAACTTCTTGGAATAAACATTGGGGTACAATACATAAGATATACAAGTGAATACATTCTGAAGTTACAATTACATCAACACTCCCTCTTAATTAGGAAGGTATGCTCTGGAGAAAATTTATCAGTACAAGTCTTCTTCTATGTATCATCTGGATCATCATCGAGTTCTCATCATCTTCATCTTCAGGTCATCTTCATCTTCAAGTCATCTTCATCTGGATCTAGATCATCACTCGATTTGGATTATCACCACTAGATCTGGATCATCACTGGATCTTGGTCATCATCACTAGATCTAGATCATCACTGCTATATCATCACTGTTAGATCATCATCACTGGTGCTATCTCTTGATTCTTCTCGTCATAGGAAGTTCTACAGAGCCATAACTTTTTCATGCTAGTTGTAGGCCTAGCCTCCATGTAGGTCTTCTTCAGTGCTTATATTTTACCCTAAGTCAGAATGGCCCACCCAGCACTTACATTTGACCATGAGAAGAACACATCCAACATCATTTCAGAAAGGCATGCCCAACACTCACATCTGACTATGAGAGGAACCAATCTAGTCATATATGTTAGAAAGGCCCAGCACTCACATCAAGTGGCATGATAGGACACACAATATATAAACCATGGAAAGGATTAGCACTTAAATCTATTGGCATAGAAAGACACACCATCTACTATCCATAGAAAGTAACAACACTTATATCCTTTGGCATAGCATGACACACCATCTACTATCCAAGGAAAGGCACATAACTTATATCCTATGGAATATTAGGACACACCATATACTATCCAAGGAAGGGATCAACACTTATATCTACTGGCATGGCAGGACACACTATCTACCATCCAAAGAAAGGCTCTACACTTACATCTGTTGGCATGATAGGACACACCATCTATCATCCAAGGAAAGGCTCTCCACTTATATCTGATCATGTGGGAACCAATCCCACAGTCACATCAGAATGGCTCTCAGCCCTAGGCTGAGGTTTCTTGGTAATTGACCAGGCACCTCTATTCTCCTAGAGAATGGCCTTCAGCACTTATATTTGATCATGTGGGAACACATCCCTCAATAATATCAGAATGGACCTTAGCTCTAGGCTGAGTATTCATGGTAACTGACCAGGTGCCTCCATTCATAGAATGGCATTCAACACTTATATATGATCATGTCAGAACACATCTCACAGTCACCTTAGAATGGCTCAGCACTCACATCTAACCATGGAAGGAACCAATCCTCTTACCATAACAGAATGGCTCAGCCCTTACATTTGACCATGGAAGGAACCAATCCTCTCACCATGTCAGAATGGCTCATAGACTCATCACTTCCCCTTGGAGGGAACCTCGATCTGGAGAACACCAAGATTCTCCCTGAAGTACTCAAACTTCACTCTGGCCAATGGCTTAGTCAACACATCAGCTATATATTCACCTGTTGCAACATACTGAAACTTCACTACTCCTCTCTGCACCATATCCCTAATTTAATGATATTTGATCTCGATATGCTTCGACTTGTCATGGAACACTGATTTCTTCAACAACTTCACACAACTTTGTATGTTGCAATATATACAAGTAGCATCCAACTGGACATCAAATAAATCAGATAGTAGCTTCCTCAGTGATACTGCCTCACAACTAGCTGAACAAGCTGTGACATACTTTGCTTCAGCTGTAATCGGTTCCATGAAAGAATGTTTCCTGCTAAACCAAGAGATCACACCTGATCCCATACTGAAGCAGCATCCTGAAGTGCTCTTCCTATCGATGGAACTTCTTGCCCAATCTGAATCAACATAACCTTCTAGGCTAATCTTCTGATTCACCTCATACTTGAGCCCATAATCAACTGTACCCATCAAGTACCTCACAATATGCTTTGGAGCAATCAAGTGAACATGTCTTGGATATGTCAGGAACTATCTCAAGGTGTTCACAACAAAGAAAATATCTAGTCTCGTATTCATCAGGTACATCAAGGACCCAATCATCTAATGATACATCATAGCATCAACCGCTTTTGATAGAGAATCACTTAATAGCTTCAGGTTTGATGTCATAAATTTCGTCATGTGCTTGCAGTCCATCATCCCAAATCTCTTCAGGATATCTACCACATACTTCCCTTGTCCAAGAGAAATTCCATCTGCATTATGACACACCTCCATGCCTAGAAAATAGTGCATCAAACCCAAGTCCTTCATCTCGAAATCGACATCAAGTTTCCTCTTCGTATCAGCAATCAACCCATCCATGACTGTTACAAATATATCATCTACATACAGTAGGAGTATCACTGGGTTACCATCTTCAACCTTGTAGTAAAGGTTGGAATATGCTTTACTCTTGGTAAAGCCCAAACTAGATAGGAAATTGTCAATTCTGTCGTACCATGTCCTAGGTTCCCTTTTCAAACTGTATAAGGCTTTCTTCAACTTACACACATGAGACTCCCTATCATGTGTCTCAAAACCGAGTGGCTGCTCCACATACACTTCCTCTTCCATTACACCATTCAAGAAAGCAGTCTTGACATCCATCTGGTGTATCTTCTATTCCATCATTGCAGCCAGAGAAAGTACTGATCTGATGGAAGTGTATCTGGCTACAGGTGTAAACATTTCTTCATAATCTATTCCTTCTCTCTGGGAGAATCCATGAGCCACAAATATTTCTTTATATTTTTTTATGCTGCCATCTATAGCATTTTTGATCTTGTAGATCCATTTGGAAGTTACAATAGAATTCCCTTTCTAGTCTTGGGACAATATCCCAGACATCATTCTTTATTATCGATTGACACTCTTCAATCATAGCATCCTTCAATTATTTCCTTTCTACTGCTTCTTCATAGTTGGAAGGTTCTTTATCGATGAAGTCACGTAGTAAGTATACATAACCGGAGTAGGACCTAGTTCTTTTCCTTTCTCTGTGATTTTCTTCTAGAGCCCCATATCTTTCTAGACCCTAGATAGCTTCTCATACCCAAGCAAGTTTCCTCTTGTGAGGATTCTTCTCCTGAGGTGGATCTGTAGGTTATTGAAATTCTTCTAATTCTCGATCTTCTTCTTGAATTTCTTAGTTCATGGTTGTGTCATGATTTCTGGGTGATTTTGTTTCATCAGGTTCCTCAGTAGGTCTCTTTCTGGATTTGTTGCAAGATGAGTCTTCATCAAATTTTACGTCCCTACTGATGTTGATCTTGTTTAATCCTAGGAAGTATCACTAGTACATATGGGCGGATTTTTCCACTTTTTTTTACTTTCGTGGAAAAATCAAGGGTAAATTATGCATTTTTACAATTTTTTTTAAGGAAGCCCCGACTTCCGTCGCTATATCCACGCGAGCCCTGACTTCTGTCGCTATATCCACGCGAGCCCCGACTTTCGTCACTATGTCCACGAGAAGGTAATATTAAGCCCGTGTTTATTTGGATAAGCTCAGCCCAGTGACACCTCTCGACTCTGACCCTTTCGATTGCCCCTCCAATTCGACTTCGTGCGATGAATATTTGATTTTACAGGAGGAGAGGGCCATTGCGGAGAAAGGATTCTATTTGCATCCCTCGCCTCTCAGTACGCCCAGGGACAGGGAGCCAGAGCTGCTAACCCTATTTCCTTTGCAGTTTTCCCGGGGATCCAGCTCTTAGCTCCTAGTCTTCTTGCCCTTTGTGGCAGGCATCTCACCAATGATCTGCTTTCATTTTTGGTTTTGGTGAATTACAGTTATTTGAGCATCAAATAGCAGGACCTGGCAAGTTGGTCCACATGGTCTGTGTTTTTTTAACCTGGATCTATATCTGGAAGAAGATGGCCTGGCCTGTGATTTTTACTTTTGCAGACTTTCCCGGAAGAAGGCCTGCTGTTTCATCTTTCTCCTTCACTAAGTGCCTATGTTTGATGTATCATATCAATTTGTCTGGACTTTGATCTATATGAAAATATATATATATATATATCTTTGCCTATGAATTTTTGAGAATGCTGGGCCAATGAATCATCGATTC
Source organism: Pseudotsuga menziesii (assembly GCA_001517045.1). Lineage (NCBI taxonomy): Eukaryota > Viridiplantae > Streptophyta > Pinopsida > Pinales > Pinaceae > Pseudotsuga > Pseudotsuga menziesii. Next base: position 85,977 of record LPNX010129810.1, on the reverse strand, counting down.
AGATGAAATTTTGTGGATGTGAAGCTATCTGTGACAGTAAATAGGTTTTGGTTTTTTCCATTCCCATTCTTTGTATTTCTGGTTAATTTTTAATGGGATTTATTGGCTATACATTGAATAAATTCTCTGTTTTTCCTGCCTACTATTTTAAATCTAAAAACGGTGAATGTTGTTACTGAGGGATACCATTCTGTTGAAAACAGTCCTAAGATGCACTATGGAGAGGAGAATATAGCGATTTGGGCAGTGTTCAGCAGTAATCAGCAATCGGCATCGGCTATTCATCACTGATAACATTCCTAACCTAGGGTTTATGTTGTATTCTTCATGGCTTGGCGAACCTCCCTGTTTGGTGCACCTAGGAATAAATATGGCATGCAAATTCAATCGAAAATGGTGGCCATAGGTAAGTAGGGTGGTACAGGAATTATGGAGAAGATATCTCCTAATGACCTTCTAAGAATTTCAGAATTCTCGTCCAAGATTCTACCCTCTAATTTTAGATAGGGTTTCTGTGTTAACGCTGAATTGGGCATAATATTCTTGTATACACCAAACTGGACATTAATTTTGTTTTTAAATTTTAAAACGGGGACCCAGGAATTTGGGACTGTGATATTTCTTCTACTCTTCATCAATTTCATAAGAATAGAGGTTAAATTTTGGTATTGGAAGAATGACTAGGGTTACCAATGGGATATATAAATATATATTAAAAAAAATTTAGGCATAGAGGCCCCTAAGGGTCTTAATGCACACACTTTTGGTCTGAGGCAAATTCTGGATGTGAGAAATTTGTAAGGATGCGAATTGTTTGAGAACGTCTGTTAAACATTCAAGGGAGATCCCACTTGGGCATGAAGTTACTCGTTAAAGACACATTTATCAAGAGATTCTTTGATATATAGGTGTTATTTATGGTATAGTTTGTGTTTTCATACTTTTTTTTTCCATGAAAAATACTTCTTATATTTACGAGGACACATTTACAACCACATCCACAGTGTGTTTTGAACTTGGGGCTACATTTTAGTACATGCATGATCACCTCGCTACTAGTTGTCAGAAAACTTAGAATACCCTCTTGTGGGCTCTATTTTCATAGTTAAACAATAAACCCCCTTCTTTGATTGGAGAGCATATGAAACTTCATAGGTATGCTTTTATGTCAGGATACCTTTGGTTAAGAGTGGCAACTGAGTGGTATCTTTTCCCTCAGAGTCACCTAAGACTTGCACCTAGCCTCATCTGCACAAAAGATTGTGAATTAGCACAGGGAGTGAGACCGCCAGGTTTTAAACCTGGGTCATCGTTGCTGCAAGGGCTCCAACTTGACACCAGACTACGGATGGATGGACTTGTTTATTCTATATGGTATAGTTAATCTAGAAGGTATAGTTAATCTCATTTTTAGAGATTCTTTGATATATAGGTGTTATTTGTGGTATAGTTTGTGTTTTCATACTTTTTTTTTCCTTGAACAATACTTCTTATATTTACGAGGACACATTTACAACCACATCCACAGTGTGTTTTGAACATGGGGCTACATTTTAGTACATGCCTGATCACCTCGCTGATAGTTGTTAGAAAACTTAGAATACCCTCTTGTGGGCTCTATTTTCATAGTTAAACAATAAACCCCCTTCTTTGATTGGAGAGCATATGAAACTTCATAGGTCTGCTTTTATGTCAGGATACCTTTGGTTAAGAGTGGCAACTGAGTGGTATCTTTTCCCTTAGAGTCACCTAAGACTTGCACCTAGCCTCATCTGCACAAAAGATTGTGAATTAGCACAGGGAGTGAGACCGCCAGGTTTTGAACATCGGTCATCGTTGCTGCAAGGGCCCCAACTTGACACCAGACTATGGATGGATGGACTTGTTTATTCTATATGGTATAGTTAATCTAGAAGGTATAGTTAATCTCATATTTAGAGTTTTGAATGATGCATATTGCTTTCATAACAGTGCAAGCAATCCCCAAGAGAAAAAAATGGAAAATAGAACCTGATCATAATGTATGCCGAAGATGTTAGGCTTGGATTTCCATTTATATAATCATTTCTGAATTTGCTTCTCTTTAGGGGACTTTAATAATATCTTATAAGAAAGATTAATATTACTGCACAGTGCACGTTCATATACTACAATGAGGTATCATGATTACTCCATGAGAATATAATTGTCATGTCTACAACATATGCAAACTATTTCATTTCTGAAGGTGTAGGCATTCCCATCTTTAAACTCCTAGCCACAAGGATTATACCCCAACCATATTAATGCCTTTATCTTTTATAAATAGCACGCTGCTTACAAAACCTGTAGAAGTTTGCGTGGCCACCATCATAAGTATTTTACCCTTTCTGGTAGCTTTTATTTCTCTACACCTAGATCAATGCACTTATTCAGCAGATCAAATATTTTTTTGGATACAACTTTGAGTTCATATAGCATAATGCCATTCTGTCTTTCTGATATATTTTTCTCGAGGAAAGCTTCATTTATGAAAAAAAGGGACTGTTAATTTCTAATTTCTCTTTCTCTCGATTGTTGTTCAGGTTGACATTGCTCAGGGAGTGCAGCAAATAATTTCATATGCACCACAAGCGTTTGATTGGATTCCAGCTGATGTAAACTTTACTATTCCTGGAGACATGGGTTACATGCCTACCGTATTGGCACATATTTCAGAATGAAGTTTACTTCAAGCTAGGGTCAGGCTTGGTCTTTAAATTTGATGGATATTGTATCTGTTTAGGTTGAAATGGTGCTTACGTTGTTGATTATGTTGTTCACTAGTCTTATGATAAGTGTATTTAACCTTTGTTGTCTTAGATTGCTGCAATGATTTGAAGAATATGAACAGGTTGAATTCCCCGTGATTTGTTTTCAATTTGAAGTTCTATAGCTAAATACTTTAGTTGGTTAATGCAACTTTGACCATTTCCTGGTCACCCATGTTTCAAAACCATGGTCTGCTCTATCCAAAATGTGTCCTCTCTTGAAACTTTGGCTGAAGTTGTGTTTGCCTGCTATCAATTTTGAAATCTTCTTGACATGTGTTATGCTTGCTTGTTTATCATCAGGTGAGGATGTGAAAATCAATGTGTACC
>LPNX010129810.1:45101-82508 GCA_001517045.1 Pseudotsuga menziesii | reverse complement strand
CTAATGCTTAGAACAAACTGCCAAGGCTCAATTAAGGAGTATAACAAGATGGTACAATTTGGCTACATAACTGTAGCAGCATAAGCAGAGCAGTTGAACTTATTTCTCCCAATGAAACCATTTTTAGATTTACCACTTGACTACAACCTGGTTGACTGTGCACAATAATTTAATAGATTCCTTATATTCAGTAATATTTTTAGTGAACTGAGAAATTTGGATGAGAATACCCTGTTCACTAAAATGCCAAGTTTTGAACAGTGATTATGGTTATAACTCATTTGTATGGCATGGGCGTTATTCCCTATCTCAGAGTCGAGTTTTCCAAATCATGTAAAGGATCTGGGTATGGCCTTAAACTTCATGTTTCATTTAGATTGCAGGTGAAAAATATATCATGTCATTGGCTTGCATGACTAAGCAAAGAAACTATCAAATTGTCTTGGTATCATAAATCGATTCCAGGATTTTACTTCAAAATACATCTATGCAACGTTTTGACATAATGTTTCTATATTGTGAGGGCAATAGCTATTCTTGATACTTGAAGTTTGTCCATTGCATCCCACTCGTTTTAGAAAACCAACTTTTTCAATTGCATCACCTGATCACATTTATTACTAAGGGTTGATTCCTACAGTAGTTACATTGTTTAGGAAGAAAATCTCTTGATACTAACCTACTGTTGTCAATTGGGAACATGGAAGCCCTCCTGTAGTTGGGAAAAAGTGAAGGCAATTTCTTGTGAAATAAGCTTTGTCTTGGTTCGCACTAAACTATATATGCACTCACAGAATATCTAACTTTGATTTCTGGCTTTCCTAGCTTAACAGCCTCTTTCACTATTTGATCTTAGTGACACATATTTTAGTCTCTCTGTGAATGTTGGTTGGTTAGACCATTCCTATCAATGGATCTATAGACCTGTTTCAAGAGGTTAGGTCGGGAGCCACTAAGCCTAAAACAAAATAGATTTTTAATTTCAACCTTTATGAGATTTAGTTGGTCGGCACGTGCACTGGAAATGGTTAGTTCTCTTAGTGAGGGCCAGGATTTGTTGCTTGGTTAGTATTAATACAGATATATTTGCTTTTTCTCTGGGGCTTGACCAATGATGTAGGTTAACTTTGTGTGTGTGCAGGAGGAGATATTTGATGAGATGGATGCTCATGACGATACCACTGCAAAGTAAACATTATACAGCTGAGAGAGTATATCTAGAATGATATTTGACAGCTGTGATAGCTCCCCTGTATGGCCAAAATGAACAATATGGCACAGAATTTTGCTAAAACTTATGAAGTATTCAATTTCAAGCAACTTGTCTCTGCCCAATTCAGGACTCCATGGCAAAGCACCAGCTTCCTTAACATCAATATCTGATAGAGTGATCCAGCCAAGTACAAAACAATATCTTTCAAGTATAAGCTCATGCATTTGGGAAGCTTCCTATTATACCACACTTCCAAAATGCGACAAACAATAGAATAGAGATGAGACCAATTTAAACCCAGATCTTGAAGAACTTTGTGTTCTACAATACCCTAGTTATGGCTCTTCCATTTTACATGGTAAGTATGATCCTTTTTTAGAGATAATTAATGCACGGAATTTATTTTTGTGTGTATTTTTGTTGTATGCTAGATGGTCTTTAATGATGGAATTTGTTTTAATTAATAGATTGTCTTGTTCTGGCCATTTGCAGAGGGGAGCATTAAATAGCAGAGCACAAGGAATATGATTCAGGTGCATGAAATCGATCAATATGGAAATTAGACTGAAAGGAAGTGGTCTTCTTCCATTCTGAGCTCTCTTCATATATATAAAATGGGGCCTATATCTAGTGAAGATGGCAAAGCCCTTATTTGTAGATTGTAGATTAATATGATCACGTTCTTTCACTTGTTTTTTATTTTTCAAAATCGAGATAATTTTTGTTACAATGCAAAATAAAAATTTAACTTCTAGCATGGATATTGTTTGAATTGTTATTGTGAATTATGGCCTTTGAGACACATTCCTTCTAGATAGATTATGGGATGTAGAATGTAGTTACACAACTAGGCAGATCCTGTGATTACACTGACTCCAAACTCCACAAATAGCCTATGTGGCTACAAGATAGTAACTGGTCAGCCATCTGATAGGCTTGGGGAGGATTTTTCTGAGAATTATAAGGATTTTACTGAATGACTGATGCATTATCCCCAGCCTAATTCAGCCAAATCTACCGCAGAAAGTAACAAGGGTAAGTTATCATGGCTGCTCTTAAGAATTTTTTTTAGAAACTTGTCTGATTTGTCTTAGGTAGTTGTTGCTACTGGAACTTCAAGTGGCAATTTCTCTGCTCTTACCACATTTTATGGCACTATTAAATCTGAGCTGTGTTAGGTCCTGTATAGGATTTAAACACCCGTCAGTTTGGTTAGGGTTTGTATTCATTTGAAGCGATTCGAGCATTCATTAACAGAGTGTTTATGATTACTAGTGCTCATACAGGATTCGAATTCATCCTACCTATTATGTTCCATGGTTATACTTTAAGAATGCGGGGTTTTGAACTCGACCATTACGTCTTGGGTGGTAAGTTTTTTAGTTGGTTGGTGTTCTTACATTCTCTACAAATCAAGCATTTCTGTATTTCTTAATTGGAGAGGTCTCATAGTAGAATACTTACTATTTCAGATCCATCTAAGCCTTGACCTTTTTTTTGCTTAATAGGCATTAATGCCAATGTTTTCTATCTACAACTCATCCACCAGCTCATGAACTTTGATATTTTGTTTGACATTTTTGACTGAAATTAACCACCTCCAGAATTTGATTCTAAGATTCGCTTATTAGCAAAATTAGGGTCCAACTTGTAAGATCGGGCCTTATGAGTGATGGAATTGATAGGACGGGCTTTAAATTCTCAGGATTCTTGTTTCATCTCTTTTTCTTTTGAGGCAAACTGTATTTCGTAGCTAGGTACTGGCAATTCAGGTTGCATTGGGTTATAGCAAGGTGTATAATGTGCAGAATCCATTTGACAGGATGGAGCTGATCTCTCTTCAGTGAGTGTTTAGGTTTTCATTGTTGATTTTTGTTCCCCTGCCTATGTCTTTACTTGGAAATCTGTAATTTTAAGTGGTCTCTTTTCATTGTTTTTACTTGGAAATCTGTACATTAGACTGGTCTTCAAATTCAAAACCACATGTTTGAAATTAAATACTTACAAAATATTGTAAAGTACAGATATGATACTATTTACTACAAAATCCATGGAATCTGTACAGTTGACAAGTACATCAGTTGTTTGTTGTCATATCTGGGGCGAAAACAAGCAAAACTAGTGTTCTCATGTTGTTTTACCACGACTTTAGTAGATAGATGGTTGTGTCTAAATGGCAAGCCTGATAATTCAAACTTGCTCAGTTTATTTGACTCACGTTTGACTTGTGTGGGTCATACTTGTGAGTCAAATAGCAAGTCTGACTTGTGGTCAAGTCAAATGTGGAGGGGCAACTCAACCTGGTTTCTACAAAGAGAAAATTCAAACTTGGGAGTAGATTCGGAGCTAGAAGATCCTGGTAACATTTTTTTGATATCTTAGAGGATAACCATGTAGGTCATTTTCCGCAATCGAAATTCCATTTCTGCCTTTTGTGACGTTTCTTTGTTCCTGTGTATATCCATGATGACTGTACTTGTCAAACGTGCCTCTTTTCTACAAGATAACTTTCCCATATGCATATAACCAGGATATGATAGAATAAATAAATTTACACAAAAAATACAAGCAAATGACAATTGCAGATATGACAGCCAAATCTTGAATGTTTTTTGTTTTATTCCAATGTGCTTAATTTGCTATTGTATATCGTCAGTCACTTAGGTGAAGAACCTAGAGTCTCACTGGAGATGAATCACCATGAGTCAATTGAATTTTTATTATATAGCTCACTTATAATAAATGTGACTTATAAGTTATTAGTCATTACGTATTTATTATAAACTTAAATCTATTCTAAACTATATACAATAAATTGACCATTATAAATAATCCTGTGAATATTTTCTAAGAAACTTTGGGTAATCTATGCATGCATTTTCTTTATACTGTTTTCTGTTTTGTGGAATGGTCTGGCCATGACCATTTTCTATTCACTGTTCTTCATTTTAATGCTTGTTTGTATGGTATATAGGTTGGACCACAAACTATTTTTGTAGTTGGCAGGGAGGATGATATGGAATCAACTCAAAGTAGTTTTCATGATGGTGATGAGGATGTTGATGATGCTGCAAGCTGGGAAACTGTTGATGATAATACAAGCGATGCATTTGAGGCTGATAAGGAGGTAATGTGATTTATTTTGATCAGAGTGATTGATTTTTTAGTTAGTTTGTCTTAGAATATTCTCTAGTAACATATCTTGTATATAATGAATAGTTGGAACAGGTTGTAGAAGATATTCCAAACCCAATTACTACTGATAGAAATCATGATATGGAAACTATAACGTTAGATGAAAAATTGAATGACTATAGCAATGGTGGCATGTCAATACCTCGTGCAGCATTTGGATTTGTTGCTAGGCTTGCCACTGGTCTATTTGGATTTCGAGGTCCCAAGAGCTTAACAGATTCTATGGATGCAACTTCTTAGGATCAAACTGCTCTGTAGAATGGACTTGAACAAAACTCTGATGGGACTGAGATGAGCAATGTTGAATGTGAAAAACTGACAAGAGATTCCAAGTGTCATCATTTGGAACATATTGAAGATGGTTTGAGTCCTATGCCTTTAGCATCAGAGGTGACAATTTCTAAGAGCAGAGTAGAATGTAGTGGCCACATAAATGAGGAAGATGTTCAAAGTTCCCAAGACAGAGTGCAAGTTTCCACAGGAGAGTATTCAACAAGAAGTATGCCAACTCATATGGATGAACTGCATTGCTTGTTTGTTTCTGTTCCTCGTGAAGATTATCGGTTCAAACACTTTGACAGTGTTAAGGACCCTCTGTACCATTACTTTTTGAATGAAACAGCCCCGGTATTTTTAGAGTGTACAGGATTATCTTATACTTTCAGTCTAGTATGTTTTTGTCTTTACTTGTTCTACTTGATATTAAGAATCAAGATGATCTTGCATTTTTACTGTAGCAATGCTAAGTGTTTTGATATCTTTTAAACAGATTTATAATGATAGAAAGTGGTTAAAGAAAGTTCAGCAGGAGTGGAGTATCCCTGAGAAAAATTTACCAGGTAAGCATTTAGTTTTTGCCTTGCTCTCTTATTTGGAATAATATTTTTAGCTAAATTATACATACTAGGATGTCTTAAGATCCCTTATTATGAGTCATGACTGGACAGACATGATTTATGTGCGAGTCTATGAAGATCGTATGGATTTGCTGAGGGCTGTGATCCTTGGAGCCAGTGGGTCTCCATATCAAGATGGACTTTTCTTCTTTGATATTTATCTTCCACCTGACTACCCTCAGGAACCACCAGTAATAATTTGTTACTTTGAAGTTTAAAGTGAAAGTAGGTTTTCATTAGATGTTTCAAATTTCAATAAGGTAATATTTTTGTGTGTTTTTTCCCAGTTTGGTCTTTAGTGGATGTTTTATTAAAGTATCATCCCTTTTTTTCTGGAGAAATAATTCCCCTCATCCTCTTGCATTAAACATTTAGAGTGAGGAATATGGTACCTTGCTAGAAGCACCCCACGAATGATCTCCCTTACCCCATTTTCCTGGATGGAGGGTGGTATAAACCACCAGCTGTAATAGTGGCTGGTAACACCGTAGGACTTGGTGGGAATGGATCCCATGAACTCCCTGGGCATTATTCCTTAGTGGAAAGGGTTGAACCTTGGGGTAGTATCATACCCTTTTTTGTTCTTTCAAGATTGGTTTTAATGGTGGCAAAACTTTGCAGGCAGTATACTATCATTCTCACGGGCTTAAATTGAATCCTAATTTATATGAAACTGGAAAAGTATGCCTGAGTCTTCTAAACACATGGACTGGCAGAGGAAATGAAATATGGGACCCCAAAATTTCAAGCATTCTACAAGTCCTCATTTATCTCCAGGGTCTTGTACTAAACGCCAGACCGTACTTCAATGAAGCAGGATATGATAAGCAAATTGGTACTGCTAAAGGAGAGAAGAATTCTCTTGCATATAATGAAAATTCTTTTCTACTTACATGCAAACTGATGTTGTATCTTCTATATAGACCTCCATAGGTATAACATATCTTTATGCCGATGAAGAATTTGTATCTTGGTTTAATTCATCACAAGTTTTGAGTCATTCAATAAGGTCAATCTTATTTATTTTGTTGGATGCAGCATTTTGAAGGATTTGTTAAAGACCACTTCCGAAGATGTAGGAATTTCATTCTTTCCGCATGTGATGCATATATGAAGGGTGCTGAAGTTGGATCTCTTTCAGAAGTGCCATCAAGTTCTTGCTCAATTCCAGAGAACAACAGTTCGGTTGGTTTCAGGCTGATGTTAGCCAAGGTTATTCCAAAGCTTCAATCAACATTTAATGAACTTGGTAGAGATGATCATCAAAGTCTCTAGACATCACCTTGGGATAATCTAGGATCATTTTGTGCCTTTTTCCAGGACTCTGTACCCAGCCTTGCCCTTTCTCCACTTCCTATAAGCCATGCCAATTTAGTTCCAATGCTGTGAAAGTCATCTATCATAGATCTCCTGCATATGAATTCCTTGCTAACCTTTGTGTTTGGCATTCTGATCCATTATTCCAGGTTTAGAGGAGACATGTACTTCGCTGTCATCAAATTTTTCCAGAGGCCTTATGTTGCAACTTGCAATCATTCTCCATACTGCCTTGTCTGCTAGTCTTCTTGAAAATGTTTCAAGGATTTTAAACCCTAGACTCTTGCACATTTTATCTTTTTTGATCTGCCATTTTACTAGAGGGCTATTGGTTTTGTCCTTCTTGTTTGACCATAGGTACCTCTTAGATTGTACATTGGATAGTCTTCTGCAGTCATGGTTGCACTTGTGAACAGATATCGGCATGTCAGTTACATCTTAGAAATAGTTTGAAGGACAATCCTGAGAATACCAAACCTAGATAAGTATATAATGCCACCTCTTTCACCACCTGTTCTTTATAAGTATCAAATTCCTGAATACCAAACCTAGATAAGTTTATAAGGCCACCTCTTTCACCACCTGTTCTTTATAAATATCAAATGCCTTTGTTTTAGATATATTAAAGGCCACTACTAAGGTTTGCTCTATGTAAGATACGAATCCAGTTTCTTATGCTTAATTGTTTCTTTAGGGTATTATTATTTGTTTTTCATAAATGGTCATATTTGACAACGTGTGAGTTGTAAAGATATTGAACAGGTTGACTATAATTCTCTTTTCTCAACGATCCCGCTGCCCCTGAGCCAAGGTGTGCTCTTGGCACTTGTTCAACAACTTAGTTGTGACCTTGAAAAGGATACCGGTAGAAAGCTGTTGTGGATAACAGAGGCATCCAATGTTCTCAACCCAAATGATCCATTACTGGCTCAATATAGTTTTTCCTTCTTACATGAGTTAAGAGTTGTGAAAAAAAGAAATTGATTAATATAGTATTTCCTTCTTGGCTGTTCTCTAATGGATATATACATGGAAATAATTGAGAATCAAAATATTACTGTTTTGAAAAACAGTTAAAGGTCACTTTCTTCTAAACATGCATTTTTTTAATTGAAGCTCTTGTTCAACATTATAATTCTTTCCATGTTGATGAATTTACCAAATATTGGCAAGGGGGGAATTTATTCATGAATCAGAGCTTCAATTTTCTAGCACTTTTCTTAGTTACCATCTCAGCTGCAATGCACAGTAATAAATACTATACATATATCCTAAGAATGGAAAAATTCTTTCCCTATACATAAATACTATACATATATCTAAATAGTAAATGTAGATGTAGAGATGTTGAAAACACTTCCCTGAGAGATTAAAAGTATAAAACAGCAACATTTGTCAGAATTAATTTTCCTTGAAGAGAGATGAACTCCTTCCATCTCTCTTATGAGGCTCTTTTAGAACATTTGTTGATTTACTTATGCTTCTTGAGGTTTCAACTCACAGTATATTCTAGTGTTTCTATCAGGCTTGGTTGCATATTGTAGAATTGATGGTTCTGCTCTTCATTTTCAGGTATGGATTGTCTTTTGTGTGTGTCATTTTTAGCTGTTGGGTATAACTGGTTTATTTTTTTGGATCTAGCATTACACCAGAGATTTTGCTTTTTCCAACACTTGGATCAATACACCTAAGATGCAGGCAATTTCTTGTTCTAAAGATAGTTCATGTCAATAATAACAATAATGGAGTATTGTTTCTTTGATATATTTGCATCTATCATTTATGATATGGATAATTTCAAGAGACATTGCTGATTTTTTTGTGTTTTGCTGGATATGATTTAATAGCTTACTTAGAAAGCTGTCGATAAAGAAAAAATGAGACATCAGACCCCACATTATATTTGTGGAGCATTTATTGAAGAAGGAAGCAATACATTCAAAGTTATTTCTCCATCGACCTTGACTCCTGTACGAATGAAGAAATCTCTTAATGAATGGAGTGACACTCCAAGATCCATACGAGGGTTTTTATCCGAGTCAAATCAGGCGATAAGAGCTAATATACAAGCTGCAGGTGAGCCATCCTTTTTTTTCAAAGACAGTTACTGTAATAACAAAACAGCAAAGTAGAACCATGCCCGATAATAATGAGTTGTGGATATAGATAACAAATACATGCGATGCAGCTCGATGGAATTAGCAGTGGTGTCAGATGCTGACACTATCACACCTTGCAAGAGAAAAGTTACAAAGAAATCGAGAAAGACTACCAGTGGGAAGCATTCTACAGCAGATGTGACAGAGGACATGGATGATCTTTCATTAGTTCCATCAGCGAATGCAGGTAGGTGTAGTTCAGGTGTTGAAGGATTGAGGGATGTGACTAGCCCCATTGAGAAATACCCTTCAAAGCTAGTTGATGTACATAGAGTTTGATGGAATTTCAAAAAAGGTAGTGAGAGATGGTTGTGCTATTCAGGAGCTGCAGGCATTGTAAGGTGCCAGGAAATTACTTCAGTGTTTGCTACATAACACTATTCAAGTAGTAAAAAAGCTACTGGAGATGATCACATGAAATTATATGGCCGGTTGGCCACCTAAACCTTGCCTCTATATGTTGTGTTAATATTTAGTCTTGACCTTCTGAGTCCTGACACATTGAGCATTGGACTAGTTGTCATGGGGTGTTAGGTTTCAATCCTTCAGGATTTTAATTATCTAGATAGATAGTCCAAGATGCCCTCTTGATAAATAGTCCCTATGATAGAGATCCTTACTGGATTTTCTGTATTTTGTCTTCTTGTATATAACAATATAAATCAATTCAATGTCCTGTTATTCTGCAAATACAAAGCCGATAAGCGATTTTCTTGCATATATTCTGAATTTCTTTGAACAAATGCTATCCTTTGAAATTGTGTTAAGAGTTTGATATTAAATTGTAATGTGGCATGGACTTTTATCACAAATTTCTGAATTTTATTCTGTTACTAACTGAAAAGTGAAACCTGTTCTTGAATCGGTGATATCCATATTGTGCAGAATAATGATGCAGCACCGATTTCCCTACAAATAGCAAGAGATACTAAAAACAAGCATAACGCAAACGTCGGTAAGCTAGCAATTGAACTAAGCAAGAACCAATGTCTTATATTGCACACTATTATAGCATGTCTGAGGGTTAAGGCAACTACCTTTCTGATGGAAGAGCCACTCATTGCTGGTTGCATAAGCTGGCGACGGCTGCAACTATTTTTTTTTTTAAATTTCACCCACCGTCGATATAGCGATGGAAAGGCGTTTCTAGAGCGACGGAAGTGCATGGCTATAGCGACGGCTTGGATCTCCATTTTTTAAAAACCTTTATACAAAGCGTGGCTATAGCGACGAAAAGGGTCGTCACTCTTGCGACGCAAATTAGGGGTCGTCGCTATTGCGACGAAATAGTTTCCACAGAACAAAAAACACTTAGACGTGGCAATATCCACGCTTTTCCGTGGATATTGCCACATTTTTTCCATGGCAAAATTGATCACTTGTATTAGTGTATATTCTGTAAGCCTTCGAGCTTTCAGAGTATCCCAAAAATATACCCTTCCTTCCTAAAGGATCTAACATTATCCTCTTTTCTTTCAGAATATGTATGTACACTGCATAGCTGAATATTTTGAGATGGCTGACTTCTAGTTTCTTGCCAGAAAATACTTCTTCAGGTGTCTTGTTCTCGAGTACTCTGTGTGGAGTACAGTTCTATACATACACCGTAGTTCTGGAAGCTTCTTCCTGTAGATGCATGGGAAGATATTGATCATGAAGCATGGCTCTTGCAACTTCCATGATTGTTCTATTCTTCCTTTCTGTAACCCCATTCTGTTGTGGATTATATGGAGTGGTTAACTCCCTCTTAATCCATGAATCTTTTGCATAACTCTTTGAATTCATTTGATGTAAATTCTCTACCATTATCTGATCTAAAAGTCTTGATCTTCTTTTCTACGTGGTTCTTGATCAAGGATTTGAATCCCTTGAAATTGCTGAATACTTCATCTTTGTTCTTCACAAAGTATATCCATGTCTTCCTAGAAAAATCATCAATAAAAGAAGCATAGTATACATACCTGCTTAATGAACTGGATGACATTGGACTGCACACATCGGAGTGAATGATTTCCAAGATTCCTTTTCCCTTATTCTCGCTACTTGGAAATGTCTTCATTGTGTTCTTTCCTTTCACACATCCTCTGCAGACACTGCCATGTTTTGACTGAATTTCTATAAGTCCTTCAACATCTTCTCTTACAAGTGGTAGTGCTTTGTAGTGCACATGTGCAAGCCTTCTATGCCAAAGTTCATTTGGCTCTACTAATTCATGGACCAAATCTTGTTCTTGTTGGCCCTTCAATTTGTATAGACCTCCTTCTTGTTCCCCAATCACTACTGCATCATCAATAGTCTTTCCCTTTGGCCACATAAGAACTTAGCCATCTAAAAATGAAACCCTCATGCCTTTTGCATCCAATGCAGATATGGAGAGGAGGTTCTTGTTTAGTCCTGGTACAAACAATACATCTTTCATCTTCATAGAATTTCCAGATTCTAGCTTATAGGAGGATTCCCCGCTACCTTTTATTGGATACGAGTAGTCATCTCCAAGTTTCAATTTGTGGGGTGATTCATGTTCTTATAATTTCACAAATAATTCTTTAAATCTTGTCATATGTTTGGAATCCCCATTGTCTATAAGCCAATATTTGCTTCCATGTGTGATACTTCCGATGAGAGTGGAAATCAAAACATATTCTTCATCACTTGAAGAATCATCACTTTCTTGTCTCATTCTCTTCGTGGAAGGTTCATCATCCTCTTCAGCATGAGCATGATTTCCTGTCTTGGTTCCCTTCTTCTTGTGAGAGCTATTTTTTCTTCTAGGACAATCTATGGCAAAGTGTTCTTTTTCATCACATGTATAGCATCTGCGTTTAGATAAATCTATTCTAGTGTTATCTTTCTGGTGGAAGTGCTTACCTTTGGAGTGATGAGAGTTTCTTCTTCTTTTCTTGGAGTGTAATGTGAAAGCTTGATCTTCACTTCCCATATTTTATTCTTGAGCTACTATTCAAGATTATTCTTATGAGCATTCTTCCCATAGTCTACCAAAATTGAATAGCTTCTTTCTGGCACAGATCCCTTGAATAAAGGAGTCCCATGATCTATGGAGACCATTCTAGGTAGTCATCACAATTTATGCATTCTCTACTTCTTCATCTACCACTTTCAGTTGTTCCTTGATCTCAGAGACCCTTGTAAAGTAAGAATAGATGGTTTTCACATTATGGATCTTTACATTCTTCAATTGGTTTCTCAGATTTATCTTCCGATTTATGTTCTTTCCTTCAAACATTTTGGTTAAGGAATCAAACATAGATTTAGGTGTCTTTAGGGAGGACACCTGTGGTATGAGGTGATCCTTTATTGAATTAGAAATAATCCTCTTAGCCATGACCAACTTATCTTTGTGTAAGTCCTTAGCCTCATATCCCTCTGGAACTGGAACCTCTTCATTGATGTAAGACTCCAACTCATTTTCTTCCATGACTAGGGAGATCCTATACTTCCAGGCTCAGAAGTTATCATCTCCCTCAAGCTTTTCATCAATCTTGTTATAATGAGACATCTTTAACTAATAACCTCAAATGGAAATACAAAATATTTATATCTTACCAGGTTAAGATGTCGGAACTGGATATGGAACTGGATTTCTGTAGAGCTGGTTCAGGAGCAGATTAGGGTTTGAATTTCCCAGAGTTCTGTTGAACAAAAAAAATTGATATTGATCTCTAAACTTCAATTTTTAGGAGGATATTAATCCAGGCCTCGGCTCACTCAAAAATTCCACTTCTGTGGAAAGCCCTAATTTCTGGCAATAGTGTCGGGTCAAAAACTAAAAATGCTGAAAATCAGATTCTGCTTCAATAGAAAGATGCAACCTAGAGAGGAGAGTAAGTCCAACCCTCTTTTGCTGAAAATATGTGGAGAGAGATCCAAAAAGTAGGAAGCCCTCGTTTCCGCAGCTGCACAGTGTCTTCTTCTCAGGTTAGCTTTGATACCATGTTATATTTGTATCATTCAAGCTAGCATTATCTTAGGATATTTAACTGAGAGAATAACAAGAACATCAATCAAACATAATAGATAATGAGCACAAAGATTTTCCTTGGGGAAACCATAAAGGAGAAAACCCCACAACTTCCTCTGAGATAGAATAAGAACCAAAAGCAAAACCCCAAAAGCACTAAGATGATCTCCCAACAGTAGTAGTCTCTCTCTCTCTCTTGTCCCAACAACTTCTTCTCTCTCAGTTATGTGCTACAACGAAGTGTGAGTGAGTGTGTTATAAATAGAGCGGATCACTCTCTATTTATACTAATTCCCAACTTAATAATAACTCACTAGGGCTGAATTCTCTAGGAGATTCTAATAAACCTAGGGCCCCACAACTGTGGGGACTTTAACCCTTAATTAATAGGAGGGTTACCCACAATGACTTTGCATGACTTGTTTACATTATTGAATCTCCCGATAGGAACATTGGGCTATGACATGACTCAAATACATTACAGACACTTCCTAGAATAAACATTGGGGTACAATACATAACATATACAAGTGAATATATTTCTAAGTTACAATCACATCAAAAACTCCAACTTGGATGAAGAAACCCTTGGTAAAATATGAACCAGAAGCATCGACCCTTTTGACATTGAAATTGACCACTCCAATAGCCGCGACTATCATTGAGGTGGAGGAATGAGAGTACCTTTTCCATACATAGATATGGGTTTAAAAAAATCCCTTGCATTTTACTAGGGATAATGGAATCCATAAAATTTTTGTTTCTGAATATCTCATGAAGAAACTAGGTATTTTTACCGGTCCTCATCCTCATCCCTAAAATATCACTTGGATGAAGGATGGACAAGAACTAATGATCACAAAAAAATGAAAAATCACCCACTTCATTAAGACTTGTGAAGATGAAGTACTTTGTGAGTTGTCACTACTTTCCTTAGCTAACTCCCTGTTTGGGAAACCTTACTTATAAATCAGCCATGACCTTAGAAGGTGATTCTAAAAATACAACACCAATGGTATGGTATACTAGAGTGACATCCTACACCAACGATTGCAATGCTATTTTCCAAACATACAAAGAATATCATCAACCATTCTCAAAGAATCACATTGATCATGATTAAGACTCAACATCCTAAGAAGACTGCAACCACTAGTGCATTCACTAACCAATGCAACCCCCAACACCAACAGCAAATCACCAATATTCTTGAAGAATACCCTAATGTATTTCAAGACCTAGACAGAGTACCTCTACATTTCTCTGTAAAAAACTCCATTGAACTTGCTCGTGGTCCTTCATTACTTAATGCATCTGTTTATATAATATGCATTGTTGAGAATGAATAGATTTGTAGACAAATTCAAGTGTTGATCAATAAATTTCACATGTGACCCAGCTCCTCTCCTTATGTAAGTCCACTCATCTTTTGTGATATGGTCCATAAATTATTCTTGAGAATATTGGAGAAACTATTTTCCAACTCGACATTCCTTCATGCCTAGGTTGCATCTAGTATTTAATGTGGATCTACTTCGACCATAACATGCAACATTGTTGGAACAGAATGACTTGTAGACAACAAACCCAAAGACATCCATCCAAATTTTCTGGAGCCTCTTCATTGTGACACCATTGTGGGATGACACATACGCCATACAAGGATGAACATAATTCACTTGTTTTAGGTGGCTAAATCTGGATAGCCTCCAGCATAAGGAAAATGGTACTCTGATACTGATTTAAACAACAAGCTTCCTCATGTGTACGAGAAAAAATGGGGACCATTGTTTCTTAAAGAAGGACATATGATCCAACCAACATTTGGAATTGTTTGTCGACTTTGATGGGTTCAATGTCAACTTAGATAGGTCTGCACCTCAACACAAGTTCAACAAGTTCAATTTCAGCTTCGACAGATTCAACACTTCGACAAGAATCGTCGACACTAACTATCTGGATGACTATTGTTAATGTATTTGTAACTTCGTAATGTATTCACTTGTATATTTCATATATAGTATTTCATTGGTCCCTGATGTTCCTATAGGGAGAATCATTAATGTAATCAAGTCATGTAAAAAATAGATGTTAACCCTCCTTTTTTATCAAAGAGCAAAGTCCCCGTAGTTGTGAGGCACTAGGGTTCTTAGACTATCCTAGAGAAGTCAGCCCTGGTAAGTAATTGTCAAGTTGGAAACTAGTATAAAAAGAGAGTGAGCCTCTCTATTTGTTACACACACTCACCCAACTATAGCACATAGGTGAGAGAGGAGGAGCTCTCCTAAGTGATAGAGAGAACAACTATTGGAGATCATCTTTTTGTCTTTGGGTTTTACTCCTGCCATTGGTGATCACTCTATCTCTAAGGAAGTTGTGGGGTTTTCTCCTTTATGGTTTTCCCGAGGAAAATATTTGTGTCTATTTTCTCTTGTGATTCATTGTTGTGCGTGTTATTCTCTCAAATAAGATCCTAAGATCATATTGCTTAAATGATAAAAATATAACATGGTATCAGAGCTAACCTAAGAAGAATAAATTGTGTAGCTATAGAATCTAGGGCTTCTTACATTTTCTGTATCTCTCCATAGATCATCAGTAAAATCTGGCTAGGTTAACTCTCCATTGAAGGGTGCATCCTTCTATCAAAGAAGAATCTATTTCTGAGCATTTTTAGTTTTTGACCTACCACTACAGCGAAAAATTAGGGATTTTCAAAGAAGTGGGATCTTTGAGTGATGCCAGCATAGGATTTCTCTCCTCAAAATCAAAATTTAGAGACACATTAAAGGAAATTTCAACTGAAAATGGGCCTTTTAACTTCAACTCAAATTCTATGTCATCATGTGTTAGCCAATGAAATTACTTTAAATTAGAAATACCGTATAGGTCTTAAACACTTTTTTAATATAAATTTGGGGATAGGTATCATAAAAAAACTACTTTTTTTGTTTGTATTTTCAACATATCTCCTGATGTGTTTACTCAAATTTTGATCGGGAGAGCTTGTTGGATGCGGAAATAAATTTATCATCCAACGAGTACCCACTCAACATACTTTTAACAGACCCCGCTACTACAAAAAAAAAAAATACTTGAAAAAAAATGATGATTATGTCATCGTCACATTTTTCAGGTATTTTTTGTTTTTCAGGTAGTGGAGTCCATCAAAAGTAGCCTGAGTGGGTACTTGTTGGATGTGGAATTTAGTTCCGCATCCAACGAGCTCTCCCTATCGAAATTTGGGTAAAAACACGGGGATATATGTCGAAAATACAAACAAAAGAGTAGTTTTTTTCTTTTCTTCCTCCAAAATTAATAAATATTATTTTATTATTTTAACTATTATTTTATTAATTTTTTTTAGGAGGCCCATTTTGAGTTGAAATCTCCTCTAATGAAGATCAAAATTTTTGGTTGGGTAAAATTTCAGGAAAGTCAAACCCTAATTTGACCCACGAGGAAAAAACCCTAAAAGACTAAAACTAGTCATTTTGGTGCATTAGATATATCTCTATATTGGAGAGGGATCAGGAGCCAAAATGTTTATAGGTCGAAGATAAATTCCTGATGTACCCTGTTTAAGAGTTTCATTCTCATATTCGCTATATTTTGGGAGATTTGATTCCTCCAAATCAGAATTCATCCCTAAACAGGACACCTACATAAAATTTCTATATGTCGGGCTACAAAGGTCCAAATGAAATTGTGCAAGATGTTCCAGATAGGGAACGGGATTTAATTTCTATGGTAAAAGTTTGAACACTCAAACGTGAAATAGTGACATGTGGCAATATGTAGAAGCTATATATGTTGAACAATCATGAAATAAGTCACCTTTGGAAAACTCTAATAAGTCCGAATTGGTGAAACAAATTCTCCTCAAAACTATGGTGTTAGAAAGAGGACAGACGAGGAAACCTCATTGTGAATTTTCAACATAGAGGAGCAGTAATTTTTGATATATTATAGAAACAATACTGAGTCAATTTTGCAGAAGAAATTTAAGAAAACCAGGTCTTCAGATATTTTGCAGTTCTAATCACAGTTTTTGGAAAATGAGTATGCTGCTCGGCATGCCTTCAAAAGGAATGCCTTCCAAGTTTTTAAAATTAGGGTTTCTTTGAAAAAATCTAGATCAACCAGATCCAAGACAAGGAAAGACACCTCAAATCAATAAGATCTAATCTTTTTCTATTTACATTTGAGGTTCTCATTTCAAAAAGATCTATCACACCAGCTTGATGAAAAGTTTGGTGAAGCTGAAAAATTATGAGCATGGGAGTATAATTTTTCACTGGTTCTTGAAGAAAATGAATTGGACACCTACATAAGTGGAGAGGTTCCATTTCTAGAGGGAGATCAGGATAAATCCTTACACAAGAAAAACTTGGTCAAGTCCAAGAAGATCATTGCTGATTCAATCAAGGATTACTTTATATCACAAATGTCTTCCCTAAAGACACCTAAAGAGATGTTTGTATCCTTAACCAAGCTATTTGAAGAGAAGAACATAAATTAGAAGATGAATTTGAGAAACTAGTTGAAGAATGTAAAGATCTAGAATGAAGAGACCATATAGCCATACTTTACAAGGGTCTCTCAAATCAAAGAAAAAATTGAAGCAGTGGATGAAGAAGTAGAGAATACAAAAATTGTGAGAACCACCTTCAATGGCCTCCCAGGATCATGGGATTCATTCATTCGGGGAATGTGTTCCAGAAGGAAGTGATTACTTTCAGCAGACTCTAGGAAGAGTGCACACAAGAAGAATCTTGGTTCATAATAAGACAAAGGGAAGCTGGCAGCAATTGAAGATCAAGCTCTCATGATCGAAAGAAGACCCCTCAAGCGATGAGGAATACGAACGACTTAACTCTTGAAGACCCGCTTATCCATATTAGCATTTGGATAATAAATGATGTCATTATGATGAATAAGATGATGAAGTTGAAGGCTCAAGAAGGAGTCTACCCACAAAACAAATAAATATAAGTATTCAATTGTCATTTCGTGATATTGTTTTTTTATACATTTTCTTATGTTCAGTTGATTTGCTATGCATGATAGAATGTTTGCATTAATGACAATATACTACTAATATCCATGCGATGGGTAATTGGCTAATGGTTCTATACAACTCTCCATTGCTACTTATCTAGAATGAAACCTCTTTGCTGACATATTGGATTAGTGCACAATATCAATGATGTCATGGAAGAGATGGAAGGAATATAGAAAGTTTCCTTGAGATATGGATGAATGTTGTATTAGCTAAAATAGTTGCATGGTTATATCTTTAAGCATATGATTTTCCCATTTTGAATATGACTTATGAAATGTTTCTAACAATAAAAATAATGCATTTGACTTGTAGGAAAGATTGCGTACAATCGCCTACAAGAAAAGACGGATGAGACTTGTTCCAAATAATAAGTGATGACAGTTCAAGATTCACTCTAATAATCCAAAATGAAGAATGATGACTAGAATGCGATGTCAAAGAACTGAAGGGAAGTCCGAAGTGTCTTCATATGGATATACAAGATCCAACATGTAGTAGATGGCAACATCGTGGGATACAAGGTAATATTCGTAGTGCGAGGTTCCTCATAGAAAGAGGGAATAGACTATGAAGAGGCATTTGCAGCCAGTGGGATTTGAGACTCATGTTTGGAAATTAAAGAAGGCCTTGTATGAGCTCAGAAGGCACCCATGGGATAACACATACATGAGGAGCTTGAATATCACCTAGAGTGATGAAGATCTTAACATTCACTACAAGGTTGAAAATGAAATCCTATAGAGGATGACAAGCTCACAGATGGGTGCGAGAAGAAATTTTGAAAAGGTTTAAGATAGAGGATCTTGGTATCTAGTGACCCTAGATGAATATATAGAATATTAGTAGCATAGGGAGCTACTTACCACTCCAATACATAGTGTTTCAATAGATAGAGTATGAAAGGTAGAGGGAGAATGATTCTCCACTTCAAATGGAGTGACTACAGAAGATCCCAAGGTTGGACATGGTACAACATGATGGACAAATTATTGATGGCTCTGATATTTACTAAGAGTAAAGAAGATTCCAACCTTTACTTCAAGGTTGAAGGTAAAATACCAATGATGATCCTATTATATGTTGATGACCTATTCCTAACAGGTAAAGAGGAACTCATTAAAATTGCAAGAAGGATACTTGCTGCTGAGTTTGAGATGAAGCACTTGGATATGATGCACTACTTTCTAGGAATGGAGGTGTGGCAGAATGTGGATGGAATCACCCTAGGACAAGGGAAGTATGCAATAGATATCCTGAAGAGGTTCGGGATGATGGACTACAAGGCAATGAACACACCTATGGCATCGAAATTGAAGCTATTGAGTGATGCTTCATCATATTCAGTTGATGCTATGATGTATCATCAGATGATTAGGTCATTGATGTAACTAACGAACACCAGACCATATATTTTCTTTGCTGTGAACACACTGGGCCAGTTCTTGATGGATCCGAAACATGTTCACCTAATTGTTGTAAAGCATATTCTAAGGTACCTTAAGGGTACAGTTGATTATGGGCTCAAGTATGAGGTGAATCAAAATATTGACCTGGAAGGTTATGTGGATTCGGACTGGGAAGGAAGCTCCATTAATAGGAAGAGCACTTAGGGGTGCTACTTGAGTATGGGATTAGGTGTGATCTCTTGGTTTAGCATATAAGATTCCTACAGGGCACTAAGCATAGCCGAAGCAGAGTATGTCGCATCTTGTTTGGCTAGTCATAAGGAAGTGTGGCTGAGGAAACTAGTATCTGATTTGTGTGATCTCCGGTTGGATGCTACTTGTATATATTGCGACAACCAGAGTTGTGTGAAGTTTTCAAAGAACTCAATGTTCCATGAAAATTCGAAGCATATCGATATCAAATGTTACTATATCAGGGATATGCTACAAAGAGGATAAGTGAAGCTCCAGTATGTTGCGATGGATGAGCAGATAGCTGATGTGCTGACCAAGCCAATTGCGATATTGAAGTTTGAATACTTAAGGGAGAATCTTGGTGTTCTCTAGATTAAGGTTCCTTCCAAAGGGAGGTGATGAGTAATTGTGTCTTTCTGACATGGTGTTAGGATTGGTTCCTCCCATGGTCAGATGTAAGTTTAGATCCCTTCTAACATGGATGCTAGATGTGTTCCTCCCATGGTTAGATGTAAGTGCAGAACCCTTATAACATGGATCCTAGATATGTTCTTCCCATGGTCAGATGTAAGTACAAATCCCTTTCTAACATGGTGGTAGAATTGGTTCCTCCCATGGTCAGATGTAAGTGCAGATCCCTTCTGACATGGATGCTGGATGTGTTCCTCCCATGGTCATATGTAAGTATAGAGCCCCTCTTACATGGATGCTAGATGTGTTCATCCCATGGTCAGATGTAAGTGCATAGCCCTTATGACATGGATGCTAGATGTCTTCCTCCCATGGTCAGATGTAAGTGTATATCCCTTTTGACATGGATGCTGGATGTGTTCCTCCCATGGTCAGATGTAACTGCAGAGCCCTTTTGACATGGATACTAGATGTGGTCCTCCCATGGCCAGATGTGAGTGCAGAGCCTTTCCTAGATGGTAGAAGGTGTGTCCTACCATGCTGGTGGATTTAAGTTTTGAGTGGGACTTTCTAACATGGATGTTGGATGTGTTCCTCCAATGGTCATATGTGAGTGTTGGGCCTTTCTGACATGGATGTTGGATGTGTTCCTCCCATGGTCAGATATAAGTGATGGGTGGGCCTTTTTGACATGGATTTTGTATGTGTTCATCCCATGGTCATATATAAGTGCTGAAGAAGATGAATACTTGCATGGAGGCTATTCCTACAACCAACATGAAAAAGGGATAGCTCTGTAGAACTTCCTGTGATGAGTAGAATTGAGAGATAACACCATTTGAT
The DNA here is from genome assembly GCA_001517045.1 of Pseudotsuga menziesii. Taxonomy (NCBI): domain Eukaryota; kingdom Viridiplantae; phylum Streptophyta; class Pinopsida; order Pinales; family Pinaceae; genus Pseudotsuga; species Pseudotsuga menziesii. The sequence goes on along the minus strand of LPNX010129810.1, from coordinate 61,790 downwards.
CGAGACAGATGATCTAGTGATGATCCAACTTTTATGATGATATAGTGATGATATAGATTTGATTATGATCCAGTAATGATCCAAATTTGATGATGATCCAATGATGATCCATCCTTGATGATGATCCAGTGACGAAGACTTGTGCTGATGAATTGTGTTAAGATAAAACCTTCCTAGTTAAGAGGGAGTGTTGATGTATTTGTGACTTCAGAATGTATTCACTTGTATATTTCATATATTGTATTTCATTGGTACCCAATGTTCCTACTGAGAGAATAATTAATGTAATAAATTCATGTAAATTTATAGAGGTTAAACCTCCTTGTTGATCAGGGGGCAAAGTCCCCACAGTTGTGAGGCACTAGGGTTATTAGACTCTTCCAGAGACGTCAGCCCCAGTAAGTAATTGTCAAGTTGGAAACTAGTATAAATAGAGAGTGAGCCTCTCTATTTGTTACACACACTCACCTAGCTATAGTGCATAGGCAATAAAGGAGGAGCTCGCTTAATTGAGAGAGAGAACAACTATTGGAGATCATATTTCTGTCTTTGGGTTTTACTGTTGCCATTGGTGCTCATTTTATCTCTGAGGAAGTTGCATGGTTTTCTCCTTTATGTTTTTCCCAAGGAAAATATTTGTGTCTATTGTCTCTTGTGATTGATTGTTGTGCATGTTATTCTCTCAGATAAGATCCTAAGAGCATATTGTTTAAATGATAAAAATCCAACAACTACGATAAATTGCTTCCCTGACTTCTAGTCCTCTCAAATGGTTTAAATTATGAACCGCCCCAACTTCTTTCTAACTGAATGTAATAGGAAGACAACCCAATCATTATTAGCACTCTATTTAATCATATACATTATTGTAATTTACATGAGAGTAATGAGAAATTAATATAACATAATGAAGTAATAGACATTGGTTCAAACTCTTGCATATTGTGTGTGTGTGTGTGTATGTTTATGTGTGTAGTGTATTTCTTGCTATGTTGATTATTAATATGCTTCTGCCATAATAGTACTCGATTCATTTAGTCAAACTATTTTCCCCATCATGCACCTAAGAACGAGGATAAAAAATATAGATGATAAAACATAAGATCCTATCAAGTTATTATTGGAGGAATCCCTCACATGAGAGAGGAATGAGATGATAAAAAAGTTCACCCACATCCTTTGAGAATTCTTGAAGCAATAGATGGATCATCAAGCCATCACTTTGAAAAATCCACACACTTCGAGGTACAAGTTAACTTTTATATTCCTTTGTTTGAAGGCCATACCAATGTTGATGCCCTAAATAAATCATCAAATATGTTAGAAGGTTATTTCTTTGTCCACAATTTTCCAACAGGGAAAACATCACATTTTCACTCCTTAAATTTGTCTCCCATGTACATAATTGGTGGGAAACTCATTGTGAGAAAAAACTCAATCGAGGTTTCTAAAATGTTTGAGTTCGATCCCAAATGGTATTCTTTTATAAAGGTCATTAAGGAATACTATTAACATGCCTGAAACTATGAAAACAATTATACAAAATGGTTAATTATGAGTCAAGAGAGGAACCAAACAGTGTATAAGTACACCAAAAATTCTCATACCTTGTAAACAAAGTTGTGTATTAGAGACTCAAATATGCACCTAGTTCTAAAATATCACAATGACATACATCAATACATCTTAATAGATATGAAATTCCTATACATGTCTTCATGAGGAGTCACTTATTAGTATATTGTAAAAATAGAGTAGAAATTGCAGCAAAAGAATAAGAAAATTTGGACATGTGAATTTTTCACGGAAGTGAGGAAACATAAACCTTGGCTCATAAGAGAAAGGATGGAGTAAGGAAAACCAATCCCAAGACAACCAGTCCTAGAAATAAGAAAATAAGGGTAATGGAAAGATAAAAGAATAACACTGGAAAGTTGTGCAAGTTCCACAAAGCCCCTAGTAGAACACTGATCAATGTCGCTCAAAGAATACATCAGTGGCTCAAATCAAAGATTCATAGTCAAATTCCATTTTTGGCTCCGATTCATAACCCAATGTCATAGTCATAGACAAGGGGAAGTATATCTTTGATGAAGAACTGACTCTCAATGTTGCTACCACATAAATCCATCCAAAGGAGGTAGAAGGGCTAGAGGTAGATGAGAGCCTCTTCCACTCACAAATATGGGTGACAAAGATCGCCATATATTTTTTTGTAAACTATGGTAGCCAAAACCCTTTCAAAGACTAGGTATTGTGTGATGTGGCCTACTTTAAGTCTATGATTTACTTTTACAGAAGCCATATATGTGGAAGTGTCATGTTTTATATGAATCATGGCCTTGTAGTGTCATTTTCACCTTTAAAATATAACACTATAATATACCATAGACAGTTGCACCTATCGTAGTCTCTTTGACACCAAGTAGTACAAAAATATAATATTCCACACTGAGAAATTTTCCATGTCCAAAATTTCCTCTAAAGGTGAACATCATATCTCAGAGTCCTCCAAAACCTTTGCAGAGGATCTCTCTACTCAACAAAATCAAGGATAACACAAAGGAATAATTTCTTGGCTCATCTTGGTACCTCTCCAGTGAAAAACCATGCATTCAAGGTGTTCATATAGAAATAAACATACACATCATTCCAAATCTAGGACAATACAAAAATTAAAAGTTTTGAATAGGTCCAACACATCCACCACTAGCAATTATATCCCTACCAAGCTATTAAATAAAATCAACATTTTAACCTTACCAAATGCCTCAATAGGAGCTCAACTTGGCACATAATTCATCATATAATGAGGGAAATGAACCAATGAATAAAACTTGTTCTTAAGGGGATAGGATTTATCTAGATGGATATCAATGGCCAACCACGTATTCCACTCTCTCAAAAGAATTTTTCTAGATTTCTAGTTTTTTGAGTTAAAGGAATGCTCTAGATCGATATCCAAAGTCATATAAAGGATTGTAGGGGATTTTCAATTCCTAAATTAAGTGGATATGTTGGGCCTTCAAACCCTATCACATATCCATCATTGCATCATACTAGTGGTTTTAGATAATAAAAAAATGATTGGTTTTGACTCTCCTTGTGACTAATTCAGGGGTTTGGGGGTAAAACTATTTCTCCAATGTTGCCTTTTCTCCGAATATTGAATCTCTATTAGAGAAGGTTGATGGGGTTTAATATGGAGTAAAATATTCTAGTTTAAATAAATCATATGATGTTCAATTAAAGGTTGAAAATACTAGGGTTTCAAAAGATCAACTGCATATCAGGCGTTCATAGTTGGATTCAAAGGTTTTTAGGTAAAATAAATGGATAAAGTTTGAGAGGGATAAGAAGGGTAGGCCTCTATGTGTACTAGAAAAGGATATAACCTTAGATTATGTTATGTCACTATCTCCATGTTCTCTAATCGAGAAGTTTAAGTATATTAATATATCAAGAGAGGAGATACTCAACTAGATTTGTGCTAATTGGAAACCCTTTATTGATAATATTCTCAGAGTGCTTATGATGGTTAATGGCTAGATTTTCTTTCTAGTTTTTTATCAGAGGAAGATATACATGCTATTGAGTGTCAATGCTAGGTCGTAGGAATAATTTATTTGGTATTATCTTGGTCACATGCAGGTTTTTATACATGGAAGCATAGATTTACATGGCCTCATTTATGGGTGATTCTTTTAGGGTTACCTCTGCATTGATGGAGTTTAAAGGGTTTCATGGAAGTTGCAAAATCCATTGGAATATTCATTCTCATAGAAGATGAACATTTTTTGGGTGTTGAAAGAAAACTATTATGTATGCTTCTATAAATTGACCCTAAGGGGGGGTTTACATAGGAACTTGAATTTAGTTTGGAAGGGAGTACATTTGTGCAATTATTGGACTATTGGAATTTACCATTTGAATGTCATAAGTGTTGGGACATGGGAAATTCGAAATATGTGTGTGCAAACAAAATTTTTGGCGTATTGAGGCATACATAACTGGAGAATCCTTTGGATGAGGGGTTGGATGAAATTGACGTTGGTTTATAATTTCCTATTTAATTGGATCATGTGTCAGCTTCAAATTGTGTAGGTTGGTTTGTAAAATATGTCCTTGTTCTTTTGAAATTTATTTCAGCAAACGAAATTTTATGTTCCTTGTAGGTTTTGGGTGGGTACAAACTAGTAGGAGTTAAGGGTTAATGTTCTGAGTCCTCTTTGAATTCCCCAAATTTTGTTGAATTCCATATTTATATAGAACATTAGATTATTTTAATGGAGGGTATAGATTTGGAAACAAAGTATGCAACAAAGAAAACAGAGCACAGAGAATGGTTTGGGAAAACACACACTACGGAGAGTATCTCGATCCATTTATATTAAGTGAAACTAAGATAGAAAACTGTTACAACAAACTCCAGGGAAATAGGATCTAATTAAGAAAACTCTAGTTCGTCTAACTGTCTCATTAATTCTCCATTATTTCAAGTCTTCCCCTTAATGGAGAATGGATTAACAGCTACACCTAACATTTCCCTAAACAATTCAAATTTGATCTTTCCGAGAGGCTTTGTGAAAATGTCAGCAATATTTTCACAAGTATTACAATATATGAGATCTATTTCATTGGATTGTAGCTTCTCTCTAACAAAATGATACTGAGCATCAACATGCTTTGTCTTTGCATGAAAGATCGTATTATTTTCCAACTTGATTGTACTTTGGTTATCACATTTGATTACTATAGGTTCCTTTTGTTCTTTTACGACATCTTGAAGAAGTCTTCTCAGCCAAACAGATTCACAGGTTGCTGCACATAGGGCCTTGTATTCTGCTTCAGTAGAGGACAGAGATACAGTAGGCTACTTTTTACTGCTCCATGAAACAATTCCGGATCCTATGCTAAATGCATATCCAGTGGTTGATCTTCGATTATCCGGATTCTCAGCCCAATCAGAATCTGAATAACCTGTCAAATCAACAACCGAAGCATCAGTATATTTAATACCAAAGTCAAGTGTTCCTTTTAGATACCTGAGTACCATCTTTGCTGCATTCCAATGGCTTTCTTGAGGTTTTTCCATAAACTGACTTAGCACACTCACACAATATGCAATGTCAGGTCTAGTTGTGGTGAGATAATTCAAACTACCCACCATCTGTCTGTACATTGTAGCATTCACCTCCTTTGAACCATCATCACAAGAGAGTTTCACATTCTGCTACATGGGAACAGTAGATGATTTACACTAATCCATTTTAAATCTCTGAAGTACATCTCTGACATACTTACTTTGACAAACAAATGTTTGACCTGCATTCCTCCAAACTTCAAGACCTAGACAGTAATGAAGCTCACCCAGATCTTTCATATCAAAAACTTGTGACAGCTGCTCCTTGATTTCATCAATCAGATTCTCTGCATTGCCTGTAATTATTAAGTCATCAACATATACAGAAATCAATACTATATACCCCTGCTCATCACATTTGATATATAGATTTGGATCACTCTTGCTCCTCATAATCCTTGTTGAAGAAAGAAACAGTCTATCTTCTCATACCATGACCTAGGTGCCTGTTTTAGTCCATACAATGCTTTCTTTAACTTACACACTAAGTGTTCTTTCCCTTTTTCCACAAACCCTTTAGGTTGAGTAAGGTACACCTCCTCTTTTAACTCACCATTCAAGACGGTAGATTTAACATCTAATTGGTTTAGCTTCCAATTATACTTTGTAGCTAAGGAAATTAATAATCTGATAGTATTCAATTTAGCTACAGGTGAAAATGTTTCAACATAGTCAATACCTTCTGTTTGTGAATACCCCTTTGCCACCAATCTAGCCTTATATTTGTCTATGCCACCATCTGATTTAAACTTGGGTTTGTATATCCATTTGCATCCTATTGGATTTTTATGTTCAAGTAATTCAGTCAATTCCCAGGTATTGTTTTGCATTATTGATGCATATTCCTCCTCCATTGCATTTCTCCATTCATCATGTGCATTGGCTTCATCAAAACTAATGGGTTCAATGATATTCAAAATGCTACTCATAAGGGCATAGTCTTTGTACCTTTCAGGAGCTCGAACCTGTCTTGAAGATCTTCTTAGCTATTGATTACCTTCCTCTTCGCTGTGTGAACTTTTTTCTTCATCACTAGTTGAGCTTGGACTGTTTGTATCACTGAATCCCTCTTGTTGTTGCTTCTATTCTTGGTTGTTTGGCTGCTGTAATACAGTTTGTTGTTCTTGTGTAACCCCCTCATCAAGAACCGGTTCATCAAGAACTTTATGCCATTCCTCATTACTTTTGTTGTTGTTCTCTTGAATTTCTGTTTCTTGTTCATGGAAGAGTACATCTCTACTCGCAAATACCTTGTGAGTAGAAGGATCAAACAATTTATATGCTTTAAATTGAGAATAGTAACCTATGAAGATACATTTAATGGCTTTAGCATCCAGTTTCTTCCTAGTTTCCTTTGGAATATGTGCAAAAGCTATACACCCAAAAACTTTCAAATTTTGAACTACTGGTTTGGAACCATACAAAGCTTCAAAAGGAGTAATATTATCAAGACTCCTAGTTGGACTTCTATTCTTTAGGTAAACAACAGTATTGATGGCTTCACCCTAGAAGGTATTTGAGATATCCTTACCTTTCATCATACTTCGTGCACACTCTACCAGGGTTCTGTTTTTCCTTTCAGCAACTCCATTCTGCTGTGGAGTGCTGGGTACTGTAAACTGCTGTACTATTCCATTATCTTTGCAATATTTGTTGAAGTCCCCTGATTTATACTCCCCCCCTTGATCTGAACGAAGGATTTTAATGGATTTTTCTGTATGTTTTTCAACCATGTTTTGAAACTCCATAAAGTACTCAAAAACATCACTCTTTCTTGTAAGAAAGTAAACCCATGTGTATCTTGTGCAATCATCAATAAATATCAGAAAATAAAATGCACCTCCTAAGGATCTAGTTTGCATAGGCCTGCAAACATCAGTATGCACAAGATCTAACACATCTCTTTTTTTCCTATCAGGATTAGAAGGAAATTCATTTATGTGTATCTTTCCTAATGCACATCCTTCACAAGCAATGTTCACATTTTTTAACATGGGAAGTCCTTCAACCATATTATGCTTCAATAATAACAACAAATCTTGGTGATTGATGTGGCCATACCTTTGATGCCAAAGATTCTCTGTTGGCATGATTGCAGAAGTTAATGCGTAATGCTCTTTACTAGTAACATCAAGCTTGTATAGGCCTCCTGCTCTGACTCCCTTTGCAAGAGTTTTGTGTTGGTCCAGTAAGTCCTTTACTATGCAGTAGTTTTTGAAGAATTCAACCTTCAAATTCTGATCTGTAATAGTAGACACAGATATCAGATTTTTCTTTATCCCTGGCGCATACACCACATTGCGAATGTGACGAACACTGCCATTTGGCAATGTCACTGGAATATCTCCGTATCCCTTGATCTGATAAGCACGGTCATCACCAAGATATATACTAGCACCATTCTGTGTTTCTTTATAGTTAGTATACCACTTCTTATTACAAGTCATATGCACTGATGCTCTGGAGTCAACAAACCAAGCATCAATATCATCAATTTCAGCAGATAAAGTAGCATTAGACACAAACATTCTAAGATCCCTTGAGTCAAAGTTTGGGGTTTCAGAAATCTCATCAGCAATTTCATCTCTAGCCATAAACAGTTTTAGATCATGTGGTGAAGAGTCTTCAGCAAAATGACCTGAATATTTTCTAGGTTGTCTATTCCTAGCCTCATCATTCTTTTTCTTATAACAGTCTTTAATAAGATGTCCAGGTTGACCACAATAAAAACAACTTTTTGACTCATTCCTGTTAGATGGCATACCTTGATTTGCTCTTTGAGGAACTCTACTCTGTGATGACATGCCTCCTCTTCCTCTTTCTCCTGATATCCCTCTCGGAGATCTTTTATTTGACCACAATGCCAAACCTGAATCTTGAGGATTAAAGTTCCCACGCCTCTCTTCTTCTTGCAGCAAAATACCTGTCAGCTCTTCAAAAGTAGGAGGTTTCTCCCTTACTAAGAGACCTATTATAAACATATGGTAGTCCTCTAGCATACCATTCGATGTAATTGTTACGAGATCAGTGCTAGAGACCTTTTCTCCTATGTCTCCTAGCTTATATTTCACTTCTTTGAGACGACCCAAGAATGAACTAACAGACTCATTTGGATCCATCTTAATGCCTAGCAATTTAGTTTTTGAGAAAAGCAGACGGTTTGTATTGCTAGTTTCATACAGATCTTTAACTGATGTCCATGTTTCAGCAGAAGTTTTAACTTCTCTGATATGTGGAATAATACTATCTTTAACAGAAATTTGTAACAGTACCTTGGCTTTGTTCTCGCGCTTATCCCAGTCTTGGATTTGTGGCGGTGTTCCACCCGCAGCTGCTACAGGTTTCACTTCATCTCCATTGGTGATTGTCCAGACACCATAGCCTTCCATCAGGGTCTGCATTTTGAATTTCTAGTTTATGAAATTCGAACCATCCAATTTGCTGGCCTCATTGAGATAGGTCTCTACCAATGTATTTGACATCTCAGCAACTCCTTCTTTTCGTTATTTACCAGCAGACAAGCGATTTCACCCCAGTCGTAGGTAGCATAGGCCCAGCTCTCCTCACATGTTGCAAACGGCAGTGAAATCCCAGTGATTTAGCACAGGATTCTTCACAGCTTGGATAGGTCTATTCAGATCTTGGTGTTCTCTGGGCACCTTCTCCTCAGCAATCTCTGCCTGACACATTGAAGGTCTCGGGTTCAGGTCCAGGTAGATCCTTGGGATGGGTTTAAAAAATCAGAGTTATAGTCCCCTACTCTGTCAGAAGATGATAGAATCTTGCTACACTTGCGCTATCCAAGCAATCTTTCCCTGACCAGCAGAGAGATTCAGGGAACACTTACAAGCCTCAATCGGCACTCCAATTCAACAGATCGTAGGCTCTCCAAATCATGAGCTGTCCAAAACAACAGATTGCAGACTCTCCATGATTTCTCTTAGCAATGAGTTCACACAATTTTTGTAGCAATTTCTTCCTCCATGCAGTCCTCACGGCTTTCACAGCCCAACAAAGATCACACTAGCGCAGGCTCTCCAAAACAACAGGCTCTGATACCAAGTTGGAAATAGAGTATGCAGCAAAGAAAACAGAGCACAGAGAACGGTTTGGGAAAACACACTACGGAGAGTATCTCGATCCGTTTATATTAAGTGAAACTAAGATATAAAACTGTTACAACAAACTCTGGGGAAATAGGATCTAATTAAGAAAACTCTAGTCCGTCTAACTGTTTCATTAATTCTCCATTATTTCAAGTTATAGAACCTACTTTTGGTGTCAATTCTTCTGCCCCTAAAAGTTTTGAGGAACTTCAAAAAAATCCCAAACTTACTTTCTTATCATCATATTTTCCTTCTTTATCATGCAATAAACCAACTCCTCTTAGGATTGGATTATATTCTTCCTTGATACGTGATTCTACAGATCCTTCTCTAGTCTCTCGCATGGAATCTTTAGCAAAAATGAAAAATCATTTACCTACTGTTATAACTGATTTTACCACATATTAATTTCCTTCCCTGTCCCGCTGCAGACTCTTTAGACCCCATGGACTTATATTAAACTTTGATATTGCAATATCATCCCCGAAAATTGCTTGTTTATAATTATACATGACATTTAAATCAATATTCACTTGTATACACAACTTTTGACCTCAAACACATGAACATCAGGATGTGTGCAAAATGACAAATATTTTTGGATTTTTCCTCATATTAATCCAAATAACTTTACTCTTGGCCTTCCAAATTCCTTGATAATTCTCGGATTTGACCCTCCATTACGTCTTTAGAGTTCTATATGAGGAACCCCTTGGATACATAGAAGAGGGAGAAATTGAAGAGTAAGGAAACTATAGTCCATTGTTGCCTCGAATTTTCTTATACTTGAGTCTATATTCATTTGTCCCTTGGAGAACATAGTGTTTTTCTAAATATTTCCTTTGATTTGTGAGATTTCTATTGAGAGATGGAGGATTTAAGTGGTGGAGGACTTAGTTTCACCGGTTCATAGAAGTGCCGACAGAGTTTGGCACTATTGTATCTCTAATTTATTCATAGAAATATCTTTTCTTGTCCAATACATGTGCATTTTGAATATGAATATTGAATCCATGGATGTATTTAATTACTTATACATGATTGTTTATATATGCTAGAGTAGCTCTAACACATTTATATGTGTATCATGCTTTCTTTGTTTGTTGTTGTGGAGATAAAATTATAATTGCAATTGCATTTTGAAAAGCTCAATGGGGATCTACTTTAACTATCCAGAATAAGGTATGATTATATACCACTTAGTGTTAGATTTGCTTACTGCTCTTTCATATTGGGAAAGAATGATTTCTGGTGTCATATTGTTTGTTGTGTTACACCAAAGCCATACGAATTTTCTCTTCGTAACAGAATTGGCGAATCCATTGGGGACTTGGTGTGGTAAAATCATTTTTTGCATATTGGTATGAAAAAAATCATTTTTTCACTATTTTATAGAATTTGTTTTTGAAATTTTTACCCACTTTCTATAGTTTTGACTTGTTTTTTACCATTTTTGGACCGTTTGGACTAATATGGTGTTGTAGGGACCCGTTTTGAGTGCGTTTTGACGGAGTCTTTGATCCGTTCATGCCTGTTACATGTATAATTTATGAACTAGCATATATGTTAGGATTTCACATCCACCTGCATTTTGCATGACCTTGTGACCGTTTCATCTTAACCTTAGGTACGAATGCATTTCGCGAAATCACATAACCTTCATGTTGTTGTTAGAAGTGGTATTGTATGAATGATAATGATTTCTTATACATGGGTTCCCTAGTTGGATCCTTTTTTTCATTTGGTACCCATGTCGAGATGCCTCCTTTACATTGTGGGAGTCCCTTTTTAGTCCTTCCATGTTCTTGAGCAAGAGATTTAGACTCCTCTTGAACTTTATGTTGGATTTTCCCCATACGGACTCCCTTGTATATATCAAGTTGTAATTTCATTTCATGAGTTTTTATTGCCTTATTGAGCTTTATGCTGGCTCCCTGCTTCAAAGTTATACGCAATATAGCCTGATCTGGTATCATTTCTAGCAAAGCATAGCCTTTTACATGTCCTTTGAAGCTTGATCACCCCTTTACTGGGAGGATATCTTCCCCCAAGTGTCGTTATCCTGCACATGTTTCCTTGCATTCAGCTTAGGTATGTTCCACTGCTTGGAACTAGTTTTCCTATCCCTGACACTCGTCTCCTCCTAGCCATGTACTATAAAGAAATTTTATTATTTTTCAAGATTTTCAAAATATCTGAAAAAGTCTAAAAAAAAAAAATAAACATAAAAAGTTGGACGAGAAAAGATGTTATCTTTGGCAGCTGTCAAGTCGTGTAACCTTTGAAGAAAGAAATGTATATCACATCTATTTATTGGGTTATTAGTTTGAATTTAGGATTTGTACTCATTACTATGAGTGTATCTCCACCGACTAGTTATGCTTCCAGTCCCCATGGAGCCTCTGTTGATGCCTCATGTGTCACAAAGATGTCCCAATTTGCATATCGAGTCCATGATTCCTACCTTCAGTCACCACTTGCCTTATGCTCTTGTTCAAAGGAAGTTGAAGCCTGATTTAGACATTCCTTAGTTATCTTGACTTTGCATGTCAGTCATTCCCAATACTGTTACTGGTTCATGCACATCTTGTTCGTTGAGTTCTTCCACATTATACAGCTTTTTTGAGTACCTTGTGTTGGTTGATGGGGGATGCCTTAATGCCTTCCTTCTAGTTCATTCCATTTCATCGACATCAGATCATTTATTCTGGAATAGGATTCTAGAATAATTTGAGTCACTTGAGACTTACAAGCATTAGTGGTAGGTTCTTTCACCATCGACTATTTTGGGAATACATCAATGTCCCCTGATCGATGGATTAGTTGAAGTGTTTCACCTCAAAACATTTATTCACACTTGTTAGATTGCACTTTGTACCTTGATTTCCATTTTCATTATCGATGGGTTATCCGACATCTGCTAATGGTATACATCAATGAATTATAATCAGACGATGGACTACTATGTTCAACCTTGACACATTTATTCCCATATTAGGACATGTACTCGTAGAGGTTTGTGTAGAATATCTTCCAGCTTTTTGGCATTCCATATATGCTACCTCCTTGGTTGTGCTAGTATTCATGATATTTGAACAATCATGATCTTGATTCCAGTGTTTCCAATGTATATCGGATATCTTCATCAATGATGGAGATCTTGATCCATTATATATTATACGTGGCTATGACCACACATGACACTTTGTATATCATGCATATTCATGGCCATTGTACTCTTATGTATCCGGGACTGCTATATGTATTTGTAGTCATGTTTAGATATTAATTATTGTATTGTATTGATGAGTGGCCAAGTTTACCACCTGGGTCTTCATTACTCCACTTCTGGGATGGATTTTATAATGTATTTCAACCATCATGTTACCCCTCTAACCTCACACATTAGTGGGAATATGTTATAAATTATGTTGCCACACATAGTTGATCACACATTTATGGCCTTCCTTGTCCCTCTCCAAACTCTTTGGACCCCATGGTCTTATATTATACTTTGGTGTTCCAAGATCATCCCCAAAAATTGCTTGTTTATACCTATACATGGATTTTAAAGAAATACTCACGTGTATATTTTGACCTCAAACCCACGTACATCGTGATGTGTGCAAAATGACAAATATTTTTGGATTTTTCCTCATATGAGTCCGAATAACTTGACTCTTGGCCTTCCAAATGCCTTGAGAATGCTCGGATTCAACCCTCCATTACCTGTTTGGAGTGCTATATAATAAACCTATTGGATATATTGAAGAGGGAGAAATTGAAGAGTAAGTAAACTATAGTCCATTGTTGCCTCAGTTTTGCTTATACTTGAGTCTACATCCCTTTGACCATTGGAGCACATAGTGTTCTTCCCAAGATTTCCTTTGCTTTGTGAGCTTGCTATCGAGAGATGGAGGATTGAAGTGGTGGAGGTCGAGGTGGAGGACTCGGTTTCTCTGGTTTGCAGAAGTGCAGACATAGTTCGTCACTATTGTATCTCTGATTTATTAATAGAAATATATTTTTTTGTCCAATTCATGTGCATTTTGAATATGAATGTTGAATCCATGGATGTATTTAATTGCTTATACATGATTGATTATATATGCTAGAGTATCTCTAACACATTTATATGTGTATCATGCTTTCTTTGTTTGCTGTTGTTGATATAAAATTATAATTGCAATTGCATTTTGAAAAGCTCAATGGGGATCTACTTTAACTATCCAAAATAGGGTATGATTATATATCCCATAGTGTTATATTTGCTTACTGCTCTTTCATATTGGGAAAGATTGATTTCTGGGTTTTTATAGGGTTTATGATTCTCCTCATACCTATGAAATTTAGTGTCTTAGAGATGTCTAGACCTTAATGGGTTTTCTCAATGAATATATTGTTTTTAAACATCTGAGGGCTAGGAAGAGGCCAAAAAAGGTCTCCCCTTAAGATATTTTTTGACAAAGTCCATCTAGATGTTGTTCTTTTACAGGATAATATGACATCATCTATTAATTATTGTGATTATTTTTTTAATATTAATCCTTTTTACAAAGTGTGTGCATTGGATTCCTCTGGAATGTCTGGAGGAAATCTTATGGATTGAAACTTGGTCATGGTTGGTTTAAGGGATTATTACATCGATGTAGTTATTATAGATAAATATTATTTGAAGGATTTTAAGAACGTTGTTGGAATTTTAAATGTATATGTTGCACATCAACAAAAGAATTCTTTCAAGGAGCATGCCTCCCAAGTTGGTCTTCTAGCATATTGTTCTTTAATTCTAGTCAGAGACTTTTATTTCACCATTACGGATGATGATACATGAGGTGAAATAATGATATTGATCCTTTATATGAGTTCTTGTGTTTTATTTTTGAACATGTAAGGATTGTGGGAACCATTCCAAATGTTTTGGTTCTCACATGGACTAATGCCAACTATGGTAAATATAGTATTTCTAAACAATTTTATAGGTTCTTCATGTTGGAAGAGTTATGTGATGAATTTGGTCGATATATTTCTTGGTATGACTCCACTATCATATCTGATCACAAATCCATCATTCTTCAATCATATTTTAAAAATGGTTTCCTACATTATCCTTTAAAATTAAATCATGTTTGGTTGAAGGAAAATCATTTTTGCAATTTTGTTCATGAGAAATGGTTGTATTCATCTAGATATAATCACCCTTCTACATTGTATAGAACTATCAAGAAATTATCCCTTTTAGAAGATCATGTTTGAAAGTGGGAAAAAGATAAAAAGGTAGAAAAGGATAGAGAGTTGGATCTAATTGAGGCATAGCTAGAGATATTTTTGGTTCTATTGTTGAGAATTATTTTCTAGAATAAAGGAAGGATCATATTGTGAACCCTGATCTTAAAAAATATGAGATTCTGAGGTAGAAGGAGGGAACCTGGAGGAAAAACGTTGTGCTCGGTGGTTCCAACCAGGGGATAAAAATACAATTTTTTTCATCGATTTGTGAACTAGAGAAGGTAGACTAATGCCATATCGGAATTAAAAGGGGACCATAATGATATTTTTAGTAAAAATAAGGATCTAAAATCTGCTACTATTCGTCAATTTAAATATATTTACACTCAGAGTAACAATACAAATCTTTGAAATAAATTAAATTTTATAAGAAATTTCCCTTCATTCTTCACTAGGAAAGATGGTTAGTCTATTGGTGCTCCCATTACTATGGAGGTAAATAAAGTTCTAAAAAAAATATCAAAATATATAAGTCCAATCACAAATGTTAAGAATTTAAAAGTTGTTATGCAAAAACATGAGGACCAATAAAATAAGAACAAGCAAATAAGAACAAAAGAGAACGCATAGATTTATCCTCGGAAACCATCGTGGGGGAGAAAAATCAACAAAACTTATTCGATATAGAATTCAACCATGTATAGTGTAAGACCCAAATATAAGACTATACAGTTTCCTCCCTCTCAGATGAACTGCTCCTTCTCTCTCCAGCAAACTTGCTTGAGTTGTGAGACTATCTGAATGGGGGAGGAACTTCACCTATTGATAGTGATCAATTGAGAAGCCTAATAATGCAACAAGGATGAATTTCCTTTGGAGACTGAAAATAACATTTTAATAATACTTTTGTGGGTACTACTTACCCGAATTACAAGGGAGGTTTTACCTCAAGACTTTACATGAGAAATTACATTAATGGCATCCTAATTTGAGGAACAAAATATCCAAAAGGAGTAATAATAATAATAATAATAATAATAATAATAAATATAATATCTTCCATAGTTATATTTATTTACCACTTTCTCTTAACAAGGAAGGTATTCTATAACAACAGTAACAACAACAACATCTATACAACTAACTTGTAATTCTATATGCCATAAGAATTTTTCAAAATCTATATCATCATCATCATAATTCATGGAACATCATCATCACATACCATCATCATCGTGGATCATCATCACAATAAGAATAATCTTGGGACATCATCATAATCATCATCATCTCGTAATATCATCACGAGCATTATCATCTCAGAAGATCATTATCTCAAAACATCATCAACAGAATCATCATCTTGGAACATCATCATGAGCATAATAATCTTATAACATCATCACGAGCATCATTATATCAAAACAACATCACAAGCATCATCATCTCCAGCATCACCTATAATATCAGCAGTATACAAATATTGAAAAACATCCGCAAATGAATGTGGATTCACCCACAATATGAAAATTGTTGGGACATAATCATTCAAAAATTAATGCAGGACCCTTCCCACAAATGAATGTGGTAAACTCATCTTCCACACATGAATGTAGGACCATGTCCACAAACTCATGCAGGACACTCATTGTATCCAAATGAACGCATCACCTTGTACAAAAATGAATGCAAGATGTCATCATCTGAAAATGAATGTAGTACCTTGTTTGCAAATAAATGTAGGACATCATCATACACAAATGAATGTAGGACCTCATATGAAAATGAATGTAGGACCTCATCATCTAAAAATGAATGAAGGATGTCATCATCCGCAAAATGAATGTAGTACTTCATCATCCAAAAATGAATGCAGGACTGTAGAAATTCAGGCCTGCAGTAGATTAATTTCACTCACAGCAATTAACAATTGATCATGCAAATTATCAACAATGGAGACTGAATATGGAGCTGTAACACAAAATTATATTAACTGAGTGTACAATAGCCAACCCTGTAATAACATAGGCTGCTGAATATATAGAATACATGAGCAAATCGAATGCATAAGGAAGCATCCAAATCTAGCATAAAGCAGGCTTACCCAAAATAGGCAAATCCCCCATAGGTGTAAAAAGCTGATCCCAAATCTATCAAGGACCCAACGAATTAGCAAGGGCACATGGGCAAGCTAAAGAGTGGTCAAATGGA
>LPNX010129810.1:18081-41140 GCA_001517045.1 Pseudotsuga menziesii | reverse complement strand
TAACAATTGATCATGCAAATTATCAACAATGGAGACTGAATATGGAGCTGTAACACAAAATTATATTAACTGAGTGTACAATAGCCAACCCTATAATAAAATATGCTTCTGAATATATAGAATACATGAGCAAATCGAATGCATAAGGAAGCATCCAAATCTAACATAAAGCAGGCTTACCCAAAATAGGCAAATCCCCCATAGGTGTAAAAAGCTGATCCCAAATCTATCAAGGACCCAACGAATTAGCAAGGGCACATGGGCAAGATAAAGAGTGGTCAAATGGCAGCTCATACATGCTTTTTCATGGAGGAAAGAGTGGAGGATTAAAGGGGAATAAAACAGGTTCACCTCACCTAGTCTAGCTTTCCTTATGTGCTTTAAAAACTGGAAAAGCAGTCAACAAAGCAGAAAAAGCAGAAGGGCACCTAGGAGGCCAGGAATAAAGTAGATTTGATTCCCAGGACTTTCCAAAGCGCTCCATGAGTCAATAATGGCAAGTTTGACCTCTATGGATAGGCAATTGACAACTTGCACATGGTGGGACTCATGGACTAGGCAAATAAGACAAAATAAATGAAATAATGTCTAAGTGGGTAAATACTATGGGTTGATTATTCTAACAAGGACCTCATTTTCCATAAATGAATGCATGACCTCATCCACAAATGAATTGAGGACCTCCTCATCCACAAATGAAGGCAATACCTCATCATACATGAATGAATGCAGGACCTCATCATGCGCAAATTAGTGTTGGAACTCATCGTCTATAAATGAATATAGGAACTCATCTGCAAAAGAATGCTAGGACACTATGGAAATTTGTAGGCACTCTGATAAACCCAATTTTATTGACATATCACTCCTTACTCTGAAATTCCA
This sequence comes from Pseudotsuga menziesii, assembly GCA_001517045.1. Classification (NCBI taxonomy): domain Eukaryota; kingdom Viridiplantae; phylum Streptophyta; class Pinopsida; order Pinales; family Pinaceae; genus Pseudotsuga; species Pseudotsuga menziesii. The sequence continues at coordinate 40,255 of LPNX010129810.1, read as the reverse complement.
CACCACTCTCTATAGGTAACCAACTCCTTAACAATAGTATCATCATCACTCCCTGTTTCTAGGGAGTTTCTTTTGGACTACACTAAGATTTTCTAGAAAATATTTAAATTTCACATGAGACAAAGGCTCGGTCAACACATCTGCAAACTTATCCTCCATATGAACATATTGGATCTTCACAACTCCTCTTTGTACCATATCCCATATGTAGTAATAGTTTCTCACTATATGCTTTGACTTATCATAAAAACATGAGTTCTCTGTCAGCATGATCCAGATCTGGTTATACAAATAATTATCAATCCCATCCATATCAACATCAAACAATCCTACCAATAACTTGCGAATCCATACTGCTTCGCTATAGTTTAAGCATGTTGCAATGTATTCAGCTTCCGTTGTACATAGAGAACAACCATTATGTTCTATTCTAGGACATGATATCACACCTGATCCCAAATTGAAACAACATCATGAAGTGCTGATTTTATCCTTAGCACTTATTTCCCAATTTGAATCAATATATTTATCCAATCCGAACTCATTGTTGGTTGCATATTTGATTCCATAATCCAATGTACCCTTTAGGTATCTCATCACATGTTTTGCTGCAACTAAGTGAACATGTTGGGGCTCCACCTTATACTGAATCAAGGTGTTTATAATAAAACATATATTTGGTCTTGTATTTGTCAAATACATCAATGAGACAACAATATCTTTCTATAGTGTGATGTATACTCTTTTTGAAGAGTCGTAGTTTAGGAGCTTCCAATTTGTCACCATTGGAGTGTCCATTTCCTTACAATCCAACATCTGAAATATTTATAGGATATCAACTATGTATTTTCCTCTGTTTAGTAAAATCTCATTTGGGAACTAACATACTTCAAGAACTAGGAATTAATGCATCATGTGAAGCTCTTTCATCTCAAATTTTATAGAAAGATTCTTCTTGGAATCATTGATGAGCTTCTCCTTTGCTGTAGAAAATAGATTATCCACAAATAATAGTAATATCATGATCCTGTCATCTTCAACCTTAGACTAAAGGTTCAAGTTTGTTTTACTTTTGTAAAATACCAAGCTCATCAGGAAGCCATCAATTCTTCCATACCATCCTCTGGGTGCTTACTTCAACCCATTTAGTGAGTTCATCAATCCGAATAGATGTGTATTGTTTTCATGTGTCTCAAAACCTGGTGGTTGTTCAATATACACTTCTTTGGCTATAACATCATTTAGAAAGTTTGTCTTTTCATCCATTTTGTGTAGCTTCAATTTTAGCTTGGCTTCCAAGGAAAGGATAGTCTTGATTGAAGTATATGTTTTTTTAGTGCAAAAGTATCTTCATAATAATTCCTTTCCTTCTTATAGAATGATCATGCAACAAATCTTGCTTTGAAATTTTCATTGCTTCCATCTTCTTAATTATTTGTCTTGAAAATCCATTTTGAAGAGGCCACTCATTTATCCTTTGGTCTTGGCACCAAATCCCAAACATCACTCTTTATGATAAAATAGTTTTCTTCTTTGAAGCTTCTTCAAAACATGTGGGTTCTTCATCAACCAGGTTTCACACCAAGGCAACATAATTGGAGTAGAGTCTTGGTCTCTTGCTTCCTTCTAGTGCACCATATATTTTTGGTTCTTGGATTATATCATGAGTCCAAGCTAGTCTTCTTTTTGTTGAAATCATCTCATTGGGTGTCCCCATGTGTATTTTGGGTTATTCCATTTCATGATTTTCTGGTATCAGTTCTTCTTCAATATCTCAAACTAGTGGCCTATTGGTTTTTGCAATTCTAGTAGCCTCTTTCTCTTCTTCATGATATTCATCTGCATAGTTATTTTTGGATTTCTTGCAAGTTGTACCTTCATAAAATGTGACATTTTTTCTAATCTCAATTTGATGAAAACTTGGAATGTAGATTCTGTAATATTTTGGTTGATCATTGTATCCAACAAATATTCCCTTATTTATTGAAGGGTTGAACTTTGATATTTTCTCCCTAGGAACATATAAGTCAATAGGACAACCAAATATCTTGAGGTGGATGAATTCAAGATTGTCACCGGTAAACATTTCTTCTCGAGTTTTGTTCCCAGCAACACTGTGGTATATTCTATTTTGTACATCAATTGTGGTCCTTACTGCTTCATCCCATAAATTCATAGGTAGATCTTGATCATGGATAATGGCTATGTCTGCTTCCATGATAGATCTATTCTTCCTTTCTACCACTCCATTATGTTTAGGATTATAGGGTGTAGTAAGATCCATCTTAATCCAATCTTTTTTATAGAATTCCTTGAATTCATTTCAAGTGAATTCTCCTCTGTTATCCGATCTCAAGGTATTGATCTTCTTTTCAGAAATATCCTCTACAAGGGTCTTGAACTATTTGAACTTTTAAAATAATTCATCTTTACTCTTCAAAAAATATATGCAATTCTTATGAGAGTAATCATGAATAAAGGAGACATAATAAACATGCCTTCTCAAGGAATTGGGTGGCATTAGTACACACACATATGAGGAAAAATTATCCAATATCCCATTTTATTTATTGTTACTACTTGGAAATGGATTCTGGGTATTATTTCCTTGAACACACCATTTGCATACCCATTCATGATTAATATGGATATCTGGTAAACCTATCACTTCCTTTCTCACTATTGGTAATGCTTTGTAGTTCACATGAGAAATTATTCTATGCCATAGTTCACATGGACTGATGGTACTAGCTATGAAAGTTGAAGCTATGTGCATCTTCAATTTGAAGAGTCCTTCTTCAACACCAATTACAACTAAATCATTTAGTGTCTTCTGTTTCGACCAGATAATAACTTCATCATATGCAAAGGAAACTTTGAAACCTTTTGTATCTAAAGATGACATAGAAATTATATTATTCTTTATACCTAGAACATATAATACCTCTTTCATATTCATGGACTTTCCATATTTTAGCTTGTAAGAGGCCTCTCCCATTCCTTTGATGAGGTATCAATAATCATCTCATAGTAGCACCTTGTGTGGATAGTCTTTTTCTATTAGACATGAGAGAGAGTCTTTGTGAACTGTTATATGTTTGGAAGAACCACTATCTATGATCCAAGTTTCACTTACATGAGAGTCTGATCCCATGAGAGATGAAATTAAGACATATTCTTCACTATAGTATTAATTTTCTCTATCCTTCTCTTCATATAATTCATTATCTTCGAATGTATTGGAATGGAATTTTCAGTTCTTCTTCTTGGACTTATCTTTATTAAGTGGACAATTTCTTGGCAATTTGTCCAAACTTATGGCATGTATAACATTCGGAATATGAGTAATCCTTGTTAGGTTTCTTACCTCTTTTGAATTATTGTGATGTTTAGGGAGGTGATCCTTGATCCTTCCTTTTCTTTCCTCCATTTTTTGCATGAGTTGCTATGTTAGGATTAAATAATCCTCCCTTATTCATACATAGTCTAAGTGATCATTTTTCCTAACTTAGGAATCATTTTATTGAGTTTGGTTCCACAATGATATTGGGGCCATTAGTGCCATTGGTGCCACCACTGCCATACATTCTAGGAGACACTCTAAGTGCCACCAACAGCCTCCATCACTTGGTTGTGGTAGGTAGGAAGGTCTGTCGATTCAACCTACAATTACAATTAGTTAGATCACTCTCAGTTATCCTAGCACCAGTTTTGCACTCCTACATGGGGAGTGGTACCTTTTTCCACCTACCTCATCAGTTAACTTATTCTGTAACTAATTTAGACATATGGAGTTAGACTAGTGAGCTCCGATAGTGATTGAGACACAATGAGTTATCCATTCGGACAGGTTTAGTTGGTTGGTAGATTCGAATCTTATCTAGATGATTCAAATTCTTCTTACAGTAATACCATTGTATTATTGCTGGAATGAACATAGATTAATGTTGTAATTAACTAATCAATTCTTATGAGATTTGTCTCAAATTTGTCTTGTTTAGTGTACATTGTCTTGATATTCCAATGCATAATTCTAGTTCTCTATTTCTCTCATTTGCATGTAGATCAATGGATCACAATTTAACATGGTATTAGAGCCTTTCTATGGATAGAAGCAAGCCTTGGATGATCTCCATTGTACACCATAAGAAACCTAGTTTCCATGTAAATCGTGGAATGATAGCCTTTCTCTGTATGGATTCTTTCTAGAGAATTCTATCCAGGTGTGACAGAATATGAAAAAGTGTACTTTCCAAGGTGGAAAGTCTTGAAATTCACATGATCGCAAATTGAATTGGTTTTTGCAATGTTATTTGTAGGTACCTACGTATCTTCTTGAGGAATTGATTGTTCAACATACAGAAAGATGGATTCTTCATCTATCGTACCCTAAACCCTTACACTCTTAAACTACACTGATTGGAGGGAATATATGCAGGTATCCTTGTGGAATCTTGGTCTGTTTAGGATGACAATGGGTAGAGAAACTGATCCTCGTCATTATATTGAGAAGAACAAATTTTTGAATCGACTTCATATGCATACATATATCCTAGGATCTTTTGTTTCACCTTAAGGGACTAAGGAATATAAAGGAATCTTGGGATAATATTGAATCTTTGTTTGGAAAATAAGATGAGCTTCAAGGGTGTATTTTGGAGAATGATTTAATTGCTCTATAACCTAGTAGTATCGAATCTATTCAACACTTCTTCTCAAAATACAATTCACTAGCATTACAATGCAAACAATGTGGATTAGAGGGGAATGATGAGAAGATTGTGTTGTCATTGTTGAGAAAAATTGAATCAGAGTACTTAGTATTTGTCTTTACATTCCATTTCAGAAGAGCTTCCATCCCTAATTGGAATGTTCCTTATCTACATGTTTTTTTTGAGTCCTTAATACAAGAGCAAGATAAACTAGTTCAAATGGGAGTGACTCAAACCTCCAAGAATCAAGCACTCTTGATGACATACTCAAACAATGTGCAAGATAGAGGGAAGCTCAAAGGAAAGGATAAAAAAATAGTAAGTCAAAGCCAAAGGAGAATCATAGATCTTCCAATGGAGCCTCAGGTTCCAAGAAAAAGAAGAAACTTAAGAAGACTAAGTGTCCATACTATATGATAGGCCTTCATCCAGAGAGATGGTGCATGAAGAAAACCATCGGCTAGCTATCAACACTCCTTGAACATAAAAATACTTCTCTTCCATAAAGAGTAAAGAAGTATGACGTTGTACTACCAAAAAAAGATCATGAGAGGTTCCATGCCTTGAAGTTAGGACTCACTCATTCAAATTCTTATTTGATAGATTCTGGAGCATCCAACCACATGGTTTCCTCCAGGGAATCCTTCACCACCCTAAATCTCTTAGGAGGAACTAGTATTCATATGGGTGATGACTCTTATATCCGAGTAGCAAGAAGATTTTTTATTAATATCCAACATGGAGAGTTCATAAATGTACTCTATCTTCCCTCTTGCAACAAATTTGTTATGTGTATACGAGATGACTCACACTCTCTCACCAAAGGAAGTGGTATTTGACCCTGAATCGGTAGAGATCACATATATTTCAACTAGGAATATTATAGAGAAGGGTGTTGTTGACTAGGCCTCCAAATCATATGCATTCTCACACTTCATGCCATACCCAGATCTAGTACAAACACAACTTTCATTCAAGGAAGATAAAGGTATTGAAACTCCTTTACATTCATTTGTAGATACATATTTATTTTCTAATTTTTCATATTTAGATTCAGATGAAGAGAAATATCAACATGGTCTTGATATTTAGCTTACATCTCAAGAGGATCTAGATCTATATCCATCATCTATTTCATCGTAGTAGCCTAAAGGGGCCCAAAAGCTCATTAAAGAATCAAGGGATGTTTCTAGGAATCAAGATGATAGAAGAAGAATGAGGTCCCAATATCAGAATGAGTATGTTTCAGTGCCCAACATAGATCCACTTCTCCCTAAGAGATGATTCATGATGTTGGGATTAGATCCTCAAACATTCAAAAACTCTTTCCATGATCCAAGATGGGAAGCAGCTATGGATGAGGAATTTGATTCACTACAAGACAAAAAAACTTGGGAACATGTCTCCTTACCTTAAGGGAGGAAAATAGTTTAGTACAAATGGGTATACAAGACCAAGGTAGTGTCGAATCGAACAAACCAAGTATAAGGCTCGTTTGGTACCCAAAGAATACTCATGGGTTCAAGGATCAGACTATAATGAGACATTCTCTTAAGTAGAACGAATGGACTCCATGAGACTTATCTTAGTAGTTGTAGCTTCAAATAAGTGGAAGGTACATCACATGGATGTGAAAAGCGCTATCCTCCATGGTTACTTGACATGGGATATTTACATGAAACAACCTAAGCGGTACATTAAGGATTCTTCCTTAGTTTGAAAACTAAGGAAATATCTCTATGGGATCAAACAAGCACCAAGGGAATGGTATTACAAAATGGATACCTTCCTCATGTCATAGATATTATAACGTCCCCGACCCTTCAACCCACGAAAAAGGACACTACCATACATCAAACATGCGGGCAACTATCCCCATGAACATGAACATACATACATATAATGCTGAAACAAAATGCTTGAACATATTACATAATAAGATGCATAATCTTTCATGTACACTGTTACGGAGAGAAATTCCTATGGCTTGGGGTACCACAACAGATAGCTAGAATCCAGAAATCAATCTTTCCCAATATGCAATAGAAATAAAAACATCTAACACTAAAGGATCGAACCTCGTACCTTATTCCGGATGGTTGAAGTAGATCCCTGTTGAGCTTTCCAATCTTCAGCTTGAATTGATATAATACTTCCTCAACAACAAGTAAATAATATAAGCATACTCTATATCATGGTGTTAGATCTATTCTAGCATATATAATCAATAATGTAAAAGCATTTGACATATTCCAATGGATACAATATTCATTCAAATACACATTACTGGACAGGAAAATATATTTCTATTAATATGAATAAGAGATTACAAGTGACAACCTCTGACGGCATGCCTACGAACCAGAGAAATTGAATCCCCCACTTAGGCCTCCACCACCTCAATCCTCCATCACTTAGATAGCAATCTCACTAGCAAAAGGTAAGCTTGAGAAGAACACAACAGTGCTCCAAGGGACAAAGGGATGCAGACTCAAGCATAAGTTCTGGCAACAATGGACTATAGTTTCGTTACTCTCAATTCTCTCTTATGCTTTCAATGTACCAAGGGGTTCCTTATATAGCTTTTCAAAGGGATATTGAAAGGTTGAATCCGTGTGATCTCAAGGCATATGGAAGGCCAGGAGTCATATGAGTCGGATCCAAGTCAAGGAAAACTCCAAAAGGATTTGGTTATGCACACATCCCGATGTACGCGACTATAGGGGTTAGATCCACGTATGTACGCGGTTATCGGGGAAAAATCTATGTATATCACTTTTCTTATGTTTTTAGGGATGATCAAGGATACATCAAAAGACAAAAAGTGGTCCATAGGGGCTAATGAGTCTGCAGTGGGACAGGGGAAGGCCATACAATGTGTGATTCACCTAGTGTGGTGAAATCCGCTATAACAGATGCCCCCTAATGTACGAGATCAGAGGGGTTATGCGATGGCCGAAATACATTATAAGTCCATCCCAGAAGTGGAGTGATGAAGGTACCCAAATGGAAGACCAACCACCCAATCAGCATAGTACCATAATACAACTCTGCATATAACTGCAAATACATATAGCAGTCCCGGATACATAAGAGTACAATGGCCATGAATATGCATGAAACATGATAGCACATATGTGGTCATCACCACGTACAATATACATAGATTAGAACCTCCATGATGAAGATATACAAATAACCATGATCTCCATAAAGGCTAAAAATACACAATAGATCAAGATCTCCATAGTGGCTGGAAATTTACTGAAACAAGTCACGAGAGCTGAAATCTCATGAACACTGGCATGATCAAGGAGGTAGCATATAAGAGATTCCACCAATCTGGAAGGTATTCTACACACACCGCTATGATTACATGTCCTACTATGCGAATAGAGGTGTCGAGGTCGAACATAGTAGTCCATCATCTGATTACTTTTCATTGATGTATACCGTTAACAGACACAAGATCACCCACCGATAATGAAAATGGGAATCAAGGTACTAGAGTGCAAAATAACAAGTGTGAATAAATGTGTTGAGGTCAAACACTTGAGAGAATCCATCGATCAGGGGACATTGATGTATTCCCAAAAATGTCAATGGCGAGAGAACCTGCCACTAATGACTACAAGTCTCAAGGAACTCAAAATGACTCTAGACTCCAATCCCAGAATAAATGATCTGAAGTTGATGGGATGAAATCCGCTGGAAGGAGGGCATTAAGGAATCCCCCATCATCCAACACGAGGTACTCAACAAAGCTGTATAATGTGGAAGGACTCAATCATAAGGTGCATGAACCAGTAACTGTACCGGGAATGGCCGACATGGAAAGTCAAGATAACTGAGAAATGGTTGGCTCAGGTTTCAAATTCCTTTGAACAAGAGCATAACGATGTATGGTGACTGAATGAAGGTAGCATAGAATCGATATACAAAATGGGACATCTCTGTGACGCAGGAGGCATCAACAGAGGCTCCATAGGGACTGGAAGCATAACCAGTCGGTGGAGATAAACTCAGATAAACGAGTACAGCTCCTAAAGTCAAACTAAAACCCACCCAATGGATGTGATATACATTTCTCTGTTCGAAGGAGACACGACTCGACAGCTGCCAAAGATAATATCTTTTCTTGTCCGGCTTTTTGGTTTTTTGATTTTTTTTGGACTTTTTTCAGTTATTTGAAAATCTTGAAAAAAGAATAAACTAGCTTTATAGTTACAAACTAGGAGGAGATGAGTGTCATAATGGAAAACAAACTAGTTCCAAGCAGTGGAACATACCTATGCTCAATGCAAGGATACATGTGTAGGATATCGACACTCGGAAGAAAATCCCCTCTCGGTAAAAAAGAGATTAAGCTGCAAAGGATATAAAAAATGGCTCTGCAAGGCTAGACATGAGACAAGCTCGGGCTATATGGCTGAAACGCAATGTCAGAGGAGCTGGCATAAAGCTCAATAAGACAAGCAAAGTGCATGATAATGCATCCACAACTAGATACAAGGGAGTCCGGAGGGAACATGGCCAGCATAACATCAAGAGGAGTATGAGGCTCTTGTGAAATGTCATGGCAATACTATACAATGGACTCCAGGACCCAAGAGAGGACTCACATCATGGATACCAAATGCAAAAGGGAGCTAACTAGGGCACCCATGTATAGGAAAGCTCTACCATTCACATAATATCACTTCTAACAATAGCATGAAGGTTCTGTGATACCATGGAATGGGTTCGGACCTAAGGTTAAGATGGAACGGTCATAAGGAAATGCATAAGTGCAAGTGGATGTGATATCCTAACCTATATGCCAATTCAAACATAATACCTGTGATAGGCATGAATAGGTCGAAACCTCAGAGAGAGTGTACAAAAATTGGACCCTACATGACAACCATATAAGTGCAAAACAACCCAAAATAGTCGATAAAGAATCCAAACTATAGGACATAGGGAGGAAAGATCATGACGACAACACCCAAAGGAAACAATGTGATGAACGATGGGACATAAAAAGGAAAGTAAGGTGTAGACCCAAAATTCATGCATCCACCACCACCCCCATGAGGGTGAACACTGGTGTAAAGACCCAAAGAAGGGCATCAACATCCTGCACAAATGGAGTAGAGGGAATAATGTGACCACTCCCAAATCTACGAGTAGGGTAAGGGGCTATGATGCCCCCAAGTCTGACACTAGGGTCTGCACTAGGACCAAGGACGGGTGAGAAGATGCCAGGCATGCCAAAAATTAAAGGACCCAAACTCAAGAGAGCATAAATATACTCAAGTAACCACGATCCCAAAGGCCAACTAGCGCACAAAGAGCACACACCTAAGAAAATCTACAGCCAAAATACAAGCAAACCAAGGGGAGGATATGTGAGCTCCCAAATGTAGTAGGTATGTCTCGCCTAGGAGAGGATAGAAACTCCCATACACTACAAGCGGAGATACGTAACCAATTATAGTGGCCCTCAGCTTCAACGTGTAAAGCGAATGTGCTGTCGGACCCCAACCTGGCCGGGACACATGCAGAATAACCTCTACAAGTACCCCATCAGTATCCTAGGTAAGGTCACTAAGGTCACCTCAATATAATCAAAGCTCAGGTGGACAGTCGCAGGCGGGATTGATCGTATGGGTAGGGCAGCAAAGCCCGAAACTCTCGAAAGAGCCCCCAGATACGAATACAATCCTGGCAATATCGTCGGTGCTACTCAGTTATGACTAGGGGTCATCCCAATCAATAACTGCTCACACTGCCTCGTGCTTAATTCCCTTTTGAGAGGAGGATCCTGAGAACAATGGTTATAACAAGGATTTCACACACTCCCTGGACAGACACCTAGTTGTTGTTGTTTAGTGATCTTGGAGAATTAACTTACAATGAACTATTCCAAGATCCTAAAACCTAAGCTTGTTGGTGCACCCTAGAAAAGAAAAGAGTGTAATTCATTTTAATTAGCGTTGATTTTAGTTGGATGTAATTACTCAAAGGGAAATGGCCGTGCAACTAGTGATATGAAGACTCAGCAGTGAAATAAAAGTGCAAACCATAACAAACAATGCTAAGTGCAATCTTTGTCAAATGAAAAATAGGGTATGCCACTACATGAGATCCATAAATATATATTTATTTCCGAATGCCAATGCAATCCTTCCTATATGAAAGCCTAAACACAACTCTCATCCAAGCAATCCAATGCAAGTACCTCCTCAAATCCATATCTAAGATGCAACTAAGAGTGCAACTACTTTTTATTTTTCAATATAAAATAATGAAAAATGCAATAAAAGTCATCTAAAACTCTTAGTCTCTGCAGCAAGTATAAAAGACAATCCCAACACGACACCAAGACAAAAAGAGTAACGCACTAATGGTAAAACAAAAAGGATAAATGACTAAAACTACTTTCAAAGAAAAAATCAATGAAAAAGCGATCTCTGGTCACAAAAGAAGCATCCAACAGACAACATCAGACCCAAGGAAGACCCAACCACACTCACAACCCACCCAACAACTTCCCCCAACATCAAACTCACCAAAAGGGAGGATGTACGCGACTATATAAAGAACAGTTGCGTATGTACGCGACTTTAGGTGAAAAACCCGCATGGGAAGGCACATGTACGCGACTTTTGGCAAAAAACCCACATGGGAAGGCACATGTACGCAAATTTTGGCCAAAAACCTACATGGATAAAAGGATTTTAGTCTAAAATCTACGTGTATACGCGACTTTTGGCCAAAAACCTGCGTATACAGAGAAGGAAGTGGTAAAAAGCAGGCCAAGGGTCAAACAAATAAAGGGGAGTGTCAATGGATGAACATACAATAAAATGAAACCCAGAAACAAGGAGAAACAAAGAGCAAGTCAATAATATCAAGCCCATTGTTTCCCCCAAAGGACAACTACTAGGAACTCCCCAGCGGAGTCGCCAATTGTGTTACGGAGAGACAATCCTATGGCTTGGGGTACCACAATATATAGCTAGACTCCAGAAATCAATATTTCCCAATATGGAATAGAAATAAAAACATCTAACACTAAAGGATCGAACCTCGTACCTTATTCCAGACAGTTGAAGTAGATCCCTGTTGAGCTTTCCAATCTTCAGCTTGGATTGATATAATACTTCCTCAACAACAAGTAAACAATACAAGCATACTCTATATCATGGTGTTAGATCTATTCTAGCATATATAATCAATAATGTAAAAGCATTTGACATATTCCAATGGATACAATATTCATTCAAATACACATTACTAGACAGGAAAAGATATTTCTATTAATATGAAACATAGATTACAAGTGACAACCTCTGACGGCACGTCTATGAACTGGAGAAACTGAATCCCCCACTTGGGCCTCCACCACCTCAATCCTCCATCACTTAGATAGCAAGCTCACTAGCAAAAGGTAAGCTTGGGAAGAACACAACAGTGCTCCAAGGGACAAGGGGATGCAAACTCAAGCATAAGTTCTGGAAACAATGGACTATAGTTTCGTTACTCTCAATTCTCTCTTATGCTTTGAATGTACCAAGGGGTTCCTTATATAGATTTTCAAAGGGATATTGAAAGGTCGAATCTGTGTGATCTCAAGGCATATGGAAGGCTAGGAGTCATATGAGTCGGATCCAAGTCAAGGAAAACTCCAAAAGGATTTGGATTATGCACACATCCCGATGTACACGACTATAGGGGTCAGATCCGCGTATGTACACAGTTATCGAGAAAAAATCCACGTATATCACTTTTATTATGTTTTTAGGGATGGTCAAGGATACATCAAAAGACAAAAAGTGGTCCATAGGGGCTAATGAGTTTGCAGTGCGACAGGGGAAGGCCATACAATGTGTGATTCACCTAGTGTGGTGAAATCCGCTATAACATACACAACAGAAGCAAAACATACAATTCATCATTAAACATGTCCATCATCATAATTCATTAACAGTAAACATGATTTCAAAATAAATTAGTCAAGAAGACTTATCTTATGAGAACTATCCCGCAACTAGCTACGTCGCTGCAACGTTCCACCCAACCATAGGCCAACATGCTCCTTAATCTCTTAGCAACACTACCACCCCCAAGTCGAGCATGATTCCCCAAGGAATAAGGAACTATCAAGGTTATGCATAGCCAGGGATAACAAAACATTCAAAGATACACAGTTCAGTCAAGCCAATGCAGTTGTGTTTACCAAGAAAACACCAAATCAGCCAAGCCAACACAGTTTGGTTTATCACGCCATCTAGGAGCTTGGAAAGGCTAAATGCTAAGCTGGTGAGCTCATTTAAGAGCTAAGGACACCTAAACTAGAACTATCCTGACTTCTAGGAGACTCACATACACCCAACACAAGGAAATCAATCCTTTTTCTGCTACACAGTCCCTCAGGCTATGACCTCCCTTCTAGTGCTATTCAGGGGTTGTGGAGAAGAAAGCCAGCCCTCTAGCTTTATCTGTGTGGTTCCCAAACACATCAGCTTTTTCAAGCAAATCAGGACCTCATCACCACTCCAATGCCATCAGAATACCAACCTCTTCATACATGTAGCAAATCAAGCACTTCACAGCTTCGGTAGGGGAAACCAAGACTTGAATTATTCTTGGCCCTATCATGGCCAAAACGATTCAATCAATAGACTACAACAGCTCAAATGTGGGAAAATACCACAGCAATGATCAACAAGGAAAATCATAGCACATGATCCACAATGAAAACCACTAAAACATTTCACAGTTCCACAATGGGAAAAGGGAAATCTATTCTCTACAAAAATCGGAGGAAGAACATACCTTCCAACCTAATCAGTGCATGAGGAAAAAAGGAAAAACGTAGTCCCCGTGTGAGATGGAAAGTGAAGAGAAAATCTATGCATGAGGAAAATGAACAACAAAAACGATGGATAATTTTCCAAATGGTGCGTGAAGGTGAGCAAAAACTAGAGAGAGTGGAAGAGTGGAAACGTTTTCTTGTTGTTTTTCGTTTCCCCCACATGAATGGAGTGATCCAGCTAGAGGAGGGTGCATGTGGACAGGTTTACAACCCACCACTACCTAGCAAATAAGAACCCTCAACTAACAATAGGGTTCTTTAGATGGGTGGTTGAAACATGGCTTTTCCCCATGGGTTCCAGGTTTAACAACACCCCCCTTACCATTAGGAAAATCATGCCCTTTCCAATATAGTTTCATTGACATAGCTTGTTGGGGTTATTTTAATTAGAATGCATAGTTACATGATGCCACAATTTCATATGTGATGTATATCCCGATATACCATCGGTGACAATTCCAATCATCGAAACATAACATAACCAAATCGATGGTGGGGCTTTTTCCTTTAGCTCTGCACCATGATTATTTACAATATATATATATCATGCATATTTAATGCATCGATGTCAAAACAAGGGTGTTACATTCCCCTCCCCCTTCAATAGCACTGTCCTCAGTGCTTTACAAAATTTGAACAAAATGTTACACTGGTACCACCTTAGTGTTCCACAGAATTGAACAAAAATGGATGTGCCAATCACATGGCATCCTCCAGCTCCCACATAGCCTCTTTAGGTGCATAGTGCTCCCATTGCACCTTTACCTACCATATGGCTTGGTTCTGGAGCATTGTTACCTTCCTATCGAGGATGTGCATTAGCTCAGTTTGGAACTCTCCCTTGGGTTCCACCTGAATCACATCCCAATATATCACATGGTTAGGATCATGCACATATCTCTTAAGAAAAGAAACATGAAAAACATTATGAGCTCTGGTACTAGCAGGAAACGCAAGTCTATATGCAACTGGCCCTATTCTTTCAAGCACTTCAAATGGCCCACAATATCTTGGTGAAATCTTGGAAAAAATTACAAGCTTCAAGGAACTCTTCCTTGCCCTCACTCTGAGGTAGACGTGATCCCCAACACTGAACTCCTTGTTCACTCTATGCTTATCTGCATATATTTTCTATTTGTCTTGTGCTGCTTTCAGATTCTGCCTAATCTTTACAACGTCTTGCTCCATTTCCTTGAGCAATTCTGGTCCAAGAACAACCCTGTTCACTGGGTTATCCCAAGTCACTGGTGTCCTACACCTTCTTCCATACAAAGCTTCATATGAACTCATCCCCAAGGATGCTTGTTGTCCATTTTTATAAGCAAACTCTACCAGGTGTAAGTAATCTTCCCACTTGGTTGGTTTGTCCATCACGTACATGCGAAGCATGTCTTCAAGAACCTGATTAACTCTTTCTATCTGCCCATCTGTCTGAGGATGCTATGCAGTGCTGAATTTTATATTTGTACCCAAATCTGCAGACAATCGCTTCCAAAAATTGGAAGTGAACTTGACATCTCAGTCAGAGAATATTTCCTTTGGTAATCTATGCAATTTGAAAATATGCTTCATAAAGATCTTTGCAATGTCATCAATCTTATGTGTATACTTTACCAGTATAAAATGTGTTGCCTTAGTCAACTTGTCTACCACAACCATGATGGAATCATGTTGTCTCCAAGTCATCAGCAATCCTGTAATAAAATCCATGGAAATAACTTCCCATTTCCATTTTGGAACTGGCAAAGGCTGCAACAAACTTGCTGGGTGTTGATGCTCAACCTTTACCTATTGACATTTCATGCACCTCGAAATGTATTCATCCATGTCCTTTTTCACTCCTGGCCAAAAGTATTGTTTTCTAGTGGTAGAAATTGTCTTATGATATCCTAGGTGACCAGAATACGGAGCTTGATGGATTTCATCCATAACAACTCTCCTCAAATATACTACATTGGGAATATAAATTCTGCCTGTATAAGTAAGAAGTCCACTTTCTTCCAATTTATGTCCCTCATACCTCTCCTGAAGACTTTGTTGTTGTAATTTGTCTTTTACCTGATCATACAATTCATCTCCAGCAGTATGATTAACAATCTGCTCCCTCAAATCTGATTGGAAAAGACTAAGAGATGCCACATGCATTTCCTACATGTTCATGCTGAGTGCATCAGCTACCTTATTCTCTATCCCCTTTATGTGCCCGATTTCAAAATCAAACTCACATAAAAATTCCAGCCATCTTGCTTACCTAGCATTCAGAGTAGCATGATCAAATAGATACTTCAGACCACAATGGTCTATCCTGAGCTCAAATCTTCCGCCCATCAAGTAATGCCTCCACATCTTGAGAGCATTTACTATGGCTGCAAGCTCTAGATCATGAGTGGCATAGTTTTTCTCATGCTCCTTCAGCTTTCTCGACCAATAACATATCGCGTGGTTGTCCTGCATAAAGACTCCTCCAAGCCCTTGTCCACATGCATCGGTACACACCACAAAATATTTCTCTTGGTCTTCAACCTTCAATACTAGTGCACTGGTGAGAAGATTCTTCAACTATTGGAAGCTTTCTTCACACCTCGAGGTCCATTCGAACTTCGTCCCCTTATTTTGCAAAGAAGTGATAGCATGTGCAACTTTGGAGACTCCTTCAATGAATCTTCCGTAGTATCCTGCAAGTCCCATAAAATATCTTACATCCATCACATTTCTTGGAGTAGGCCAATTCATAATGGCTTCAATCTTTTTAGGGTCCACATATATACCCTCCTCTGAGATAATGTGATCCAAATACTGAATTCTATCTCTATAGAAGTCACACTTGCTCAGTTTTGTATACAGCTGGTGCTTCCTGAGCAATTGCAATGTCAATATCAAATGCTATTCATGTTCCTCCTCATTCTTAGAATAAATTAGAATGTCATCAAGGAAAACAAGAACAAACTTGTCCCAATATATGTTGAAGAAATTGTTCATAAGGAACATAAATGTAGCTGGTGCATTTCTGAGGCCAAATGGTACCACTACAAACTCATAATGTCCATACCTTGTTCTGAAGGCTATCTTATGAATGTCTTCATCCTTGATTCTCACCTGATGGTAACCAGACCTCAAGTCAATCTTGGAAAATACCTTTGCTCCTCTCATTTGATCAAAAAGATCATCAATCTTAGGAAAGGGATATTTATTGTTCATAGTAACCTTGTTCAACTGTCTGTAATCAATACATAACCTAAGTATACCACTTTCTTCTTTACAAACAGAAGTGGTGCTCCCCAAGGAGACACACTTGGTCGGATATACTTCTTTTCCAACAACTCTTGTAGTTGCATCTTCAATTCTAGAATCTCCATTGTACTCATCCTGTAGGGTGTCTTGGACACTGGTGCTGCTCCTGGTACAAGTTCAATTGTGAAATCAATGTCCCTCTTTGGAGGAAATCCTAGGATCTCATCAAGAAACACATCCTTGAATTCATGTAACACCTGATAGTCCTCAAACCTAGGAGTTCCATCCTCTGATGGATCCATAATATGAGCTGCATACAACTAGAAACCCTTCCTATAGAACTTCTTCAGCTGCATTGCTTAAACTTGCCTTACTAAAATTACCTTTGGAATACCTTTCACAACTATTGGGTTTCCTTCTTCATCCATGCATTCAAAAGTCTTGTTATAACATGCAATATTTACCATGTGATCTTCTAAACAATCCATTACAATGAGAACATCATAGGAACCAAGTGGTAGAACATTCAGATCTACACAAGTGATCAATCCATTCATAACCAATGGACATTTCTATACTACTTCACTGACCTTTCTCTTAGTCCCAGTGGCTAGCTGAACTAACCAAGATTTTCTATGCTTTACTTTCTTAAAAGCACAAATCTCCACTACTCTAGGAGTGATGTAACTGTGAGTAGAACCAGGGTCAATTAGAATAGAAATAGATTGTTTAACAATCTTACCTGCAACTTAAACCAAAGTTGACTAGTAATCTCCCTGGTGGTCCTCTAGTGCTACATAAATTCTAGGGACTTCCCTTGCTACTTGACCCATTGTTTCTGCTCCTTGCATTTTGTAAATTGGTCTTGCACTTTCATTCTCGAGTGGACAATATCTGCACAAGTGGGGTCCTTCACATTTCCAACATTTGAGTGGACCTTTATTCTGTTGTGGATGTTTAGGATTTCCACCTATCACTCCAACTGAATTACTCGTAGCTTGGGATGGTCGCTTCTGCTAATTCCTGAATCTAGAAGGCTTGAAATCTTTCTTTCTTTAGTCAAACTTCTCATTCTTCTTGTCCTTACATGCCTTACGGTAATCATGTTTACCCTTGATTTTCTCATAGCAATACTTAGCCTTCCTTATTGCTTCTTCAAGAGTTCTAGGTTGATAAAACTCAATTCTATCTTTGTAAGGCTGAGGCAATCCACTCAGAAACTGCTAGACCCTCACCTTTTCATCTTTGATGTACAGGACATACCTCAACAATTCCACAAACTTATTTGCATATTCATCCATGGTCTGTTGTCCCAATATCAGCTCATGGAACTCCTTAATCTTATCATCATAATACCTGTCAGAGAGGTATTTCTACTTGAAATGCTTCTCGAATTGTTTCCACTTTAGTCTCCTTTCACTGATCCTCTTTACTTGCTTGAAGTGTTCCCACCAAATGGATGCTCTTCCTTTTAGATTGAATATGGAAACTCTTGCATTCATATCTCCTGATTAATCCTGCACTTGAAAGTACTTATTTATCCCAAGAAGCCAATCTTCTGCCTCTTGCCCAGTATTTACCTCATCATCAAATGTAGGACATTTCGCATTCTTAAAGTCATCCCCAGAGCAATCCCTATGGTGCCTCCTTCTTTTCCTTTTATGAGAAGATGAACTTGTATCCCCACTAGATTATTCTGAGTCAGATGATCCACTAGAAGTCCTTCTCTTTCTCCTAGTGCTGCTCTTACTGCCTTCTGTCTTTGTTGTACCTCGTCCAGAGTCTATCTTCCTTTGCAAGTCTGCCAAACTCTGCAACATGGAAGCATTCAACTAATGCTGCTCTTCTTGGGATTTAATCAAGCTTCTCATGGTGGCTGCAACATCTGAGGGTGCCTCTTGGAATATCCTTCCATTAGACTCCATGTCATCATTTTCGTTATGGACATTTTCTCCCATGGCATCTCCTGCATGCTCGTAAGAATCCCGAGCATCATATCCATCATGGGTTCTCATAACTGAACCACCACTTTCTTATCAAACTACAGTTTTTGAAATGCTGCCCTTGAAGATGACTATGATTCTGCAAATGTGTTAGATAGCAAAACTGTTAGATGCACACATATTGATATAAATCAGAACTACTTACCTTCTCCTGGAGAAAATTAGAAATAACAGTTTTGCTTAAACACAGAAAAATTATCTTCTTGTCTAGCCCTGTAATCTACTGACAGTCTGCTGAAAAATCCACTAAAAAATAGTTGGAATTTGTTGAGAAATCCATTTTGAATAACCCAATTTTATTTCTCCCTATCGGGTCTCTTTCCCACTAACTTTCCGGTGTTTCGGCAAGCAAAACGTCTAGTTCCTCCATTGCTCATCGGTGGTTTGTTCATCTATTTCTTCCCGGCGTGTCAGATTTGTAGTGGTCTAATCTTCTGATCCTTTTATCGATGATGGGATCCACTATGCACTACCGCATCGGCGATCAGATCCTCTACTCATCGGGTGGCTAGTTCTCTAGGCTTTCGCAATGGAGGCCAATGAAATTTATGGAGTTTCCATGGGCCATAGTCCTATTGGTGGTCGGAACAAATAGCAACTATGGTGTCATATGGTTTAACCACTATGTTTCAACAATCCAACACTGAACGGATCTGCGGTGTCCAAGGCTTCAACAACTAAGGTTTTTCGATGGCGGCATATCAGAAATCGGAAGCACTAATTGTTACAGCATCGACAATCAGATGTGTTATTCATCAGTGAATAGTCCCTTAGGCTACTACAATGGCAGTCTACAAACCTTTAAATTTTTTTGATCGGCAGTCTGATCCTATAATATTCTCCGATTGGCCATCAAAAGCACTAACTATTGCAGCATCAGTGGTTGGAACAATTGTCTGTCGGAGCGATAGTTCACTAAACAGCCATAAAGATAGATGCTTGAACAATTAATATTTTTCGATGACGTCCATCAACGGTCTCATCGTTTAAATTTTTCCATGGTTCTAACTAGGTGAGCTGACTTTTCGGTAGTTCAGTCAACTAAGTTCTTCTGATCGGCGCTCCAATCATCTAACTTTCGTCGATCGCTAATGGGTTCAACACTTTCTTCTGTGCACCGGCTCTTCCTTCAACTAATAATCGTCAATCCACTTCACTAGAATTTAGTATCTCCATCCTCTATTTCTCGGTGATCCCATCTTATAGTCATCGATGATCCCAATAGCTAAAATTTTCTGATCGCCGATGATCTCATGACTTAGAAAATTTTTAGGAATTTTCTTCTTTGTCTTTCGAACTGCATTGGCTGTCAGAACAACTATCTGTCGCGGCATCGATGGTTGGGGTCTCTATCCATCGGAAGGATAGTTCTTTGGGTAGCTACAATGGCATGTAGTAATCCCAGTGTGGGTTTCACAACCATAACTCTATCGGGAGATTGGATCTCTAACACTTATGTATCGGCGATCGGAACAATTATCCATCGGGTGGATAGTCCATTAAACAGCCGCAACGACGGACGCATAATCAACTAATTTATTTCGATGTAGTTCATCGGTGGTTCCATCCACTAACATTCACGGATCTGTTCACTAAATTTCATCGATGTTTTAGTGCTCCCATCATCTAATCATCGACAATGCAATCAACTAACTTTCGTTGATCGCCAATGGTCTGACTTAGCAAAAAATTTCAATTTTTTTTTCTCTCCTTTGTCTTTCCTCCGATGGTGTTTCAGTGATCTCCTCGTCTATCCTTTGCCGATCATCGATTGTCTGCATTAGCTGTCCATCATCCTATACGTTCCAATGTATCGGAGGATCTTCTCACTTAGTCCTTCAATGAGCCGATGACCTGAGACTTAGAAATTTTTTTTCTTTGAGTTTTTGCTATCATTAATTTTCTTCTGGGCAGAGGGAAACCTGCCTCTGCTAACTGGTTTCTCATGGTCCTCTGAGGTCCAATGCTACAATGATGGCTCTATCACTGCATCTTCATGGCCCATTAAGGCCCATGCTACAACATGAGCTCTGATGCCACACTCTAACATCCCCGACCCTCCGACCAGTGAAGAGGACGCTACCATACATCAAACGTCCATGAAACTAGCCCCGTGAACATGAACACACATACATATAATGCTGAAACAAAACTCCTGAACATATTACATACTAAGATGCATAATCGTTCATGTACACAGTGGAATCAAAACATACAATTCAACATTAAACATGTCCATAATCATAATTCATTAACAGTAAATATGATTGCAAAACAAATTAGTCAAGAATACTTATCTTATGAGAACTGTACCACAACCAGCTACGTTGCTACAATGTTCCACCCAACAATAGGCCAGCGTGCTCCTTAATCTCTCAGCAATGCTACCACCCTCGAGTCGGGAATGATTCCCCAAGGAATAAGGAACTAGTAGGCTTACACATAGACAAGGATAACAAAACATTCAAGGATACATAGTTCATCCAAGTCAACGCAGTTGGTTTTATCAGGAAAACAAAGGATCAACCAAGCCAACACAATTGGGTTTATCAAGCCATCCAGGAGCTGGGAAAGGCTAAATGCTAAGCTGGTGAGCTCATTGAAGAGCTAAGGACACCTACACTAGAACTAGCCTGACTTATAGGACACCCACACACACTAAACACAACGAAATTAGTCCTTTCTCTACTACACAGTCCCTCAGGCCCTGACCTCCCTTCTAGTGCTATTCAGGGGTTGTGGAGAAGAAAGGCATCCCTCTAGCTCTATCTATGTGGTTCCCAAACAAACCAGGTTTGTCAAGCAAATAAGGTCCTCATCACCACTCCAATGCATCCTGAATACCAACCTCTGCATACATGCAGGAAATCAAGCACCTCGCAGCTTGGGCATGAGAAACTAACACCTGAATCGTTCTTGGCCCTATCGTGGCCAAAACGATTCAATCAATAGCTTACAACATCTCAAACATGTGAAAAGACCACAACCATGATCAAGAAGGAAAATCACAGTACACGATCCATAATGAAAACCACCGAAAAATTTTACAGTTCCACAATGGGAAAAGGGAAATCGATTCTCTGCAAAAACTGAAGAAAGAGCATACCTTCAAGCCTAATTTGTGTGTGAGGAAAAAAGGAAAATCGCAGTCCCCACGTGAGATGGACAGTGAAGAGAAAATTTTTGTGTGAGGAAAATGCACAGCAAAAACAATGGATAGTTTTCCAAATGGTGCATGAAGGTGAGCAAAAACTAGAGAGAGAGGAAGACTGGAACATTTTCCTGTTTTTTTTCCTTTCCCCCACGTGAATGGAGTGATCTTGATGGAGGAGGGTGTGTGTGGACAAGTATCCAACCCACCACTA
>LPNX010129810.1:0-17896 GCA_001517045.1 Pseudotsuga menziesii | reverse complement strand
ATATATATATATATATATATTTAATGCATCAGGGTCAAAACTGGGGTGTTACATATATCTAAAAGATGCAAATAAGATTGAAATGTTTAAATGTAGAAGAAAGATGGATTATTGCTATTGATTGTGATATGTGTGGACTACTTTCTCATTACTAGAAATTCTGTTGCTGGATTGAGAAGCTTCAACTTCGCTCAAAACAAATCATCCGGTATGTTTGATCTAGGACTATTAAGACAGTTCATTGGTCTCGAAGTAAGTCCAAATAATTTAGTAATCATGATCTCATAGTCGAGATATTCATTAGACATGCTTATGAGATTCTACATGGAAGACTATAAAGAAACCCATTTTCTATTCCTACCTGGGATCAAGCTAGAAGAAGCTAGTTCTACACCATTGGTAGACAACACTCTTTTCATATAGCTCATTGCGATCTTTCTATACCTCACACATTCGAGACCAGATATATCCTATGATGTTAGTGTTGTTGCTAGATATATGCAGGAGAGAGATGAACTGCACTGGAATGAAGCAAAGGATATCTTGCACTATGTAGAGGGTACTAGAGATTATGGTATCCATTATGCAACTAGTGCACAGCTTGGTCTCATATGATTCATAGATTCAGATTGGGCTAGGGATGGGAATGATATAAAATCCACTTTAGGATTTGTGTTTATGTTGGGATCTAGGCCAATTTATTGGCCTAGTCAGAAGAAAGCAACACTTGGAGCCTCCTCAGCAGAAAAAGAGTATAGGGGGGATGTAAATGAAACTATTCAAGTTTTTGTTATGCATGGAATCTTCATATAATTAAATATTCCCACTTCACCTTCAGTGGACATCTATTGTGACAACCAGAGTACCATAAATATATCCAGTGATCTAGTCTAGAAGCCATGGATGAAGCATATTGAGGTTCACTTGAGTTATATTCGATAACTAGTGCATGAAAAAACTATAACACTGCATTACTTCCATATAGAGGAGCATATTCCATATATATTTTCCAAGTCCTTCATAGAAAATATATTTTTCTTTCTAAGATCTCTTCTTGATGTAAAGGATTGATTCATTGTTCCTCATTCCTTCTTATTTTGTGAGGAGGGGTCGCATGAAGTTTTTCCCATTTTCCTTCGTTTATTAAGAAATTTTTATTTTTCATTAGATTGTATGGGTGACTTTTGGCCTAGTTTCTAGGGCATAAATTTGTGCCAACTAGGATTAAGGAAGGTTTTTATGATTAAATAATCCTCCCTTGTCCATATATAGTCTAATTGATCATATTTCCTAACTTAGGATTCATTTTCTCGAGTTTGGTGCCACCATGATATTGGTGCCACTGGTTCTATTGGTTTCGTCGGTGCCACCGATGCCAATCCCTACATTCTAAAATCCACTCTGAGTACTAATAGCTACCTCCACTAGTTGGTTGTGGTAGGTAGGAAGTTATGCTGAGTCAACCTCCAATTACAATCAGTTCTATCACTCTCAATTAGTGTAGTGCAATTTGTGCATGCTTGCATGTGGAGTGGCACCTTTTTCCACCTACCTCATCAGTTAACTTATTGTATAACTAATTTAGACATTTGGATTTAGACTAGTGAGATCCGACAGTGACATAGACACACTGAGTTATCCAGTCAGTTAGGTTTAGTTAATATATTTAAATCTTATCCACATGATTTGAATTCTTCTTATTGTAACATCATTGCACTAACACTACAAAAAATCTTGGAATTAGCATCCCATTTAGTGTCCCTTTTTAGTGTAGTCTTTTTTTACATTGAGTGGTCAAACTAAATGCTAAATGGGACACGTCATGGACAAAACTTAAAGCGTCTCAAAAAACATCATTTTTTGCTTCCTAAATAGCATCCTTTATGACGCCCAAAATAGCTTCTTTTTTTTTGCTTCTAGAAAAGTGTCCAACTTTGCTTCCTAAACAATGTCAAGGTTTGCTTCCAGAATAGCCTCCAACTTTGCTTCCTAAACAATGTCAAGGTTTTCTTCCTAAATAACATCCTATTTTGCTTCCTAGTGAGTGTCCTCTTTTGCTTCTTAAATGACACCCCCGTTAGCGCCATATTTGCTTCCTTAATAGCACCATGTTAGCATCCAAATTAGCATCCAATATTGCATACATTTTTTCTCCCACTTTAGCATCTCATTTTGCACCATGTTTTACTTCCAAATATGTGCCAATTTTCACTTCCAAATTTGCACAAGTTTTTGCTTCCTTTTTGGCATCTTGTTTTTCTACCAAAATGATGCCAAATATTTCTTCTATTGTTGCACCATATTTTGGTTCCTATGTAGCCCCATGTTTTTCATCAAAGGTAACATCTTATTTTTCTACCATATCAACGCCATGTTTGGCTTCATCATTAGCACCACATGTTGCATCCTTTTTAATGCCTAGTTTCACGTCTCTCATGTTTTGGTCACTAATTTAGTTGTTTTTAGTAATTTTATATACAAGTTTTTGTCATTTTTTTTGGTCACCTATCTCTTATTTTTTTTCTCACTAATTCAGTTATTTTAACCAATATTATAATATCATCAGGGCATGGAGGAATCAAACCACCGACCTCCTTCTTATAAAGCAGGTGCTCTTCCATTGAGCTATAACCCTTTAAGAATTTGGGAACCTAACTTAAAGAGTCCTCTATAATGGTAAAAAGGATCAATACAAAACTTTGAGCATCTAATGGTCGACAAAGGATGATAGATTGTATTATCCTCAACATGGGATTGATTACATTCCTTGTTTCTTTGTATATCATTTTCCTATGATTGTGAAGTTTCTATTATTACAGTACCAACACCTGTAGCTTGTGAGGCAGTAGCATCCCCTTTTTCCTATGATCTGGTGGTATCGTGGGCCTAATCTGATTGAGTGTCATCAACTGGTTGATCCCTCTATAATTGAGAAACAAAATTATCCTCAATTCCTAATTCAATTACAGTGCCACCCATTCCTCTAAGTTGTTCACTATCATCAACCCAGCTACTCAAATGATTTATTGGTCTCCCACTTCGAAGTGTTTAGTAAATAGAGTCCAAGTGGGATGGAGCTGAATTAATTTCAATATTACTCTCTCCTACTACCCTATCATGCTCTGCAATCATAGACACATTACATTATGTATGTCCTTAAATTATGAACTCTAAAGTTCAAATCCATGAATAACATGGTAATACTCAATCCATTCAAAACCCTATGTGCTTTTTGAAGAATTTTTTGAACTAGATAAAATAGGGACTATTCTCCTTGGAAGGTGATTGAAATTTGGGATAGAGAGGCCTCATAAGAATTTTGGAGTCCCATAATATTGTAGCTTTGTGAATGCTCTACTCTCACAATAATGATAGGTATTGTAGTAAAGCTAATGCTTCTGCCATATTATTAGAAGTGATGCCAATTCCCCATGCAAACTCAATGACTTGTTTTCCTTTGGGGTCAAAGACAAACCCCATTCCCACCAAAACACTTGACACCCCTAGTAAATCGAATTAGTTGAAATCCCACAAAGTAACAACTTTAATAAGTAACATTCCCACCTAATTACAATTCTACTATGCAGTGAACCATCAGCTCAACTAATGGCAATTATTAATGAGTTAAATGACAAATTATTGTACTTTTAATATAGGAACAAAATGCAACCAAAGTGTAATTGGTTAGTAGTTAGGAATATGGAATGGTACTTGGATTGGTACAAAAGGTTGATTTGTAAATGCATGGATAGGAATAGAGGTTTAAAAATTAAGACCAAGTGTTGTACAATGACTACCTAATGCTCTGTCAAACAATCAGTTTTTGATGAACACATATTATTACGCATATTATGTATCATGTATGAACAGGAATTGCGTTGCCAAAGAACCTAAGGTTTGACATATATTACCTGTGCCTTCAGTTTGGAGTTCTAGGTGACTTTAACAAGGTTGATGCTAATACCGTATGCAACCACCAAAGTGGCAAGGTCTCTCACATATCTTGAAGTCAATAGGAACTTAAAACTCTCCATCATTCCCATCTTTCATTTCTCCTATGAAAAGTACGAGATGTTGAGTTAAAGAACCTAAAATAACTTATGTTCTTAACATAACACATTTGAAAATCTGCAAGAAATTAGAATATAGATATACCTTCTTATGAGCTTCTCCCTTGGGAATTGTAGGATAATCCACTACAAATTTATTTACCCACCAGTAGATTCCACATATTGTAAGTGCGAGCAGCACCAAAATGTGCATCATTCTCTTCAAGGATAATTCCCAACCGTCCACACCAAGACCAAGATTCATATGCATATGGGAGAAATACTTAACAGTTCTCCCCGAAAAAGTCAATTCTACATTGGCTTGTAGGCCAAAAAAAGGGTAGAACTGCTTTGCTTCATCCACTGTTGTAATATGGAAACAGCCCCAAATAGCTCATCCCTTATATTGGTACAACTTGTATCCATTTTCATTTTCAATATAGAGTTTTTTTAGATATAAATCCAAAAAACTAGCATCACCCATCCATTGAAATGAGTTGCAATTACAAAAATGCAACTCAAACTACAGACCATAATAATCTTTCAAATTCTCTTTCTACTTTAAACAACTCTGACAAACTTATGCCATCTTCTGTAATAAATCCATCCAAAAAACAACTCATTCTATTTTTTTTGGAATATTTTTCAATTTTTTGAACAAAAGCCTATTACTAGTTGCATTGGAATAATGGTTCCTTACAAAAATGGTACAATATGCCTAATGCGAACTGATCTACTTCATAATATAAGGTGCATACTTTATTACACTCATATATTCTACTATATCATGCTATATCTATATTTTTTACTTTAAAAACATTACATTACAATAGTTCTGCTCTGGTAATAAAGCTAGGCTCTGAGAATACTAGTGTGTTTATACCACAACATTACTTCCCAAGTTTAATTTGTGTCAAATATTCACCACTGTAATGTGCATCGAACACCAATATTTTTCTACTAACATGCATATAAAAGATGAAAACCAAATCCACAAGTGAGTGCTTAATCACATTCTTAATGAATCTCTCTCATCAATTCGATCAATCAATTATTTATCAAGCTCTCAACCCTTTCATTATCACCACTTGACCAAATAAATCCTTTTTAGACCATAGCTCAACACTAGACGAAAGAAATCCTTTTTAGACCATAGTTTAAAATGAATTTTTATTTAGACAAGACTTTAAAGTGTTGATTAGGATCTTATTGGCCAACATAATCGATGGCCCACCCTTCCAAAATGATCCTTATGAGTTGTGTTGATAGATGAAGGATCATCCCTAGAAAGAGTTAGCCAATGGATTTATTGGGTTGTACCATTCATTCGGTTTCCTTCATAATTCTTTAAGTGGTCGTTTTATTTCAAGTTTATGTTATGACCATTTAAACTATATCTTTTGGTTTAATCCAGCATCATGTTTGCTAAACCAAAATCTATTGCGACAGCTAAACCGTCCAAGAGTGAAAGATGTCTCTCTCCCAAATAAATCCAAATATAAAATATTTTGAAACCCATAATTAAAAAGTGAGCTTTCATAACTCTACACTACTTAAATCGTTCTGAGTCTGCATAGAGGAATGGATCTAATCACAACTTCATCCAGGCGATATGATTGAGTAATTATCTGCCAACCTTCTGGGTCTTGGAATCCTTCCACTGAGTAAGCATCAACTTGTATATTATTCCAAACTCCATATCAACTAGGAATAGGTAATTGGCTAGAGTAAAATATTCATTATTTCATTTTTAATGCCTTTATTATTGCATGGCAATGGATGAATGGGATCCATACATGAAATCTATGGGAACTTCTTGTTGCAGTTCTATATTTGAGTGTGCATTAAGGTGGAGAAATGATTGCAGAAAAATGGTTGCATGGAATATTTTCCAAATTCTCAGCTTAACAAATTCCTAGAAAAGTAGAGACTAGGTCTTAGGTTAGATTTTTGTAGGACATAACTTGTATATTGAGTGAATATCAGTCATTACAGGTCTCAAATATTTATTTGTGCCCCCAATCTATTCCAACCAAATCAACTAGAAAGAAACAATGGACTACAACTTAGAGTCTTAGACTAATCTAAAATTTAAATTTGTATGGTTTAGAAAATAATAACTACATGCACATGCCTTAAGAATTGATATTCATAGGAAGAATGCATTTTTGTTGAAATAGACCTTACGTTTTACAATATTGTCTGAGCATCGTATTTCATCTGATACTTTAAATATTATTATATTAGTCTTGACAATTTCTTTATCCTTTTTCTAAGATTGGATATCTTTATGTGCTATATAAAACTGAATTGACACTAATATAGGAAAATGCCTTTTTCTTAAGAAATAATAATATCTTGCTAAATGGAGGCCAAGTATTTTTTGTTTTGACTCTTAGGTGATTGTGACACAAGCTTCCTATACCATTGTCTTTAACTTAGTTCAAAAGAATGATATTTTTTCTTATCAATAAATTCAATTCTGAGTTGAACTGAGTTAAGTCTGCTCATATGATTACTTTACTTTACACCACAAGACTGTCTGAAAACCACCATAAGAGGATAAGTCCGAAAATAAGAGTGTCTGAATCTTCACCTATGATTATGCCCTCTCCTTACCTTATCTATGTCTTTGATGCCTAGAGAAAAAATACGCTATGTTAATGATTATGGAAGATTTACGATTTGCAGAAGACATAATAACATGTAATGATGTATTTAAGAGGCATATATCTTGTTTGAGAATGAAAGTTCCTTTCACATACCTAAGAAATAAACCTGATTCAAT
This sequence comes from Pseudotsuga menziesii, assembly GCA_001517045.1. Classification (NCBI taxonomy): domain Eukaryota; kingdom Viridiplantae; phylum Streptophyta; class Pinopsida; order Pinales; family Pinaceae; genus Pseudotsuga; species Pseudotsuga menziesii. The sequence continues at coordinate 11,059 of LPNX010129810.1, read as the reverse complement.
GCCATTTATGATTGGTTGTCTTTGAGTTGTTGTCATTCTTTGTAGGGACTATTTCTTCACCAACTAGCTTTCCATGTGAACCACCTAAGGATAAACCATTAATTATATCTCCATCCCATGTACACCATCGTAATATGCAAGGTGGATATATGTTCCTTCTAAAATTTTTAAATTTTCAATCTAAACGAATGTAGCCAACATTGGGTTATGTTCGCTTGATTAATATTTTGTAGCATCGGTTGTTTTTTCTCCAAGAATTTTTCCTTCTAAGCCACTTTTGAAGAAATGAAGTATACCTTTTGTAGGATGGCCAAAAAACATTTCAAAGGCACAAGCACCAGTGACTCTCGAACCTAATATTCAAGGTTTGAAGCTTTCTATTTCTTAGAGTAAAATAAAATTGATTAGGTTTCTATAAATTCATTACTCTATGTTTTAAACTTTGTAGGGCATGTTATTCCTCCAATGAGGTAACACTCTAGATCCCCCATGGAGTACATAGGAAGACCTGAGTCAGCCCCATCCATGGCATTTAACCGCCCTCAATATCATCGAGATGAAAATGTGCAGGGTAAATAATTTATTTTTTCCAGATTTAAATAATTATAACTTTCGTCATGAAAAAGTATAGCTGAGATTTGGATATGGCTGAGTGATTTGGTTTTTTATGTAGGACCGGTTGCCTCTTCTCCAAGTATTTCTCCCTCTGTACCACGTCAAAAGAAATCAAGTATACCTGTTGCAGCACAACCAAGGAATAGATCAAAGAGGCAAAAGCCAGTTGCATTGGCACCTAAGAGTCAAGGTTTTAGAGATGTTTCCTCTCTTGGAAAGCATAATTATGTTTACCTTTCAATGAATTCATTTTGTTGTTAATTTTGCAGATCCTATTATGCCAATCATTTTACCCTCAAAATCCCCCGTTGAGTATCCAAGAACTTCTGAGGTATCCTCATTAATAAGGTTTCACTCTCCTCCTCATAATAAGAATGTGAAAGGTAGATATTTCTCCTCCTTTATCTTGAGGATAAATTTCTGAGGGAAACTATTAAAACTTGTTGATGGAATATTTACTATACTACGAGTAGGTGTTGCTTCTCCTCCAATTCTTTCTCCTTCTATTTCACACTGGCAGAAATCAATAATACATGTGGAAAATCAAACAAGAAAAGGATCATGGAGACATTCTCCAACAATAAATGCACCTGTTATCCAAGGTATGTGAATTGTTTCCTTCTAAATGTTTGGAACTAGGATCACATAATTTGTGTTTCCCTACTAATCAGTTTCTTGAACTGACTTGTCAGGGCCTGTTTCTTCTCCTTTGATTACCCCTCCACTGGAACAACCCAATTTCATAACTATATTTGCTCCATTCATTGTATTTCCATCCCCATCACATTATCCAAGACTGAAAGGTAGACAAGTTGTCCCTCTTTAGTTCTGATCTATTTTTTTATTGAAGGTTATTATCGTTAAGGTTTTCTAATATTCTATTATTTATTATATTTTATGGCATCTTTCTCCTCCAGGAAATGCCCCTTCTAAACCACCCCAGAAGAAACCAAGAACACCAGTAGCTCCACCACCAATGATAAGGTCATGGTTGCATCCACTAGTAGCGATACCACCCACAAGTCAAGGTCTTTGATTCCTATTTTTCTTAATTTGTGAAGTATTAGCATTCTTGAATTTTTGCACAAATGATTGAAGTGGTTTACATTTTTTGTAGGTCTTGCATCTCCTCCACATGCCTTTCAACCTAAGCATTACAGAATATTCTCAGGAGTTCCTGCATTTCATTCCCCTTTATATCCTCAAAGAATGGAAGGTATATTCTTTTTTTTTTGAGTTCTCAAGAATTTCATTCAAAATGGGAGAGTTATTAGTACTAAGTAATTTTTGGACCATTTATTTTATATGTTAGTTCTTATTGCTACTCCAGTAAGCATTGCTTCTTCTAAATCACCTAAGAAGACACCAAATGTACCTTTGGAAGCACCTGCAAGTAAATTATCCTAGAGTCATGAACCAATTGTGATTCCACCCATTAATCAAGGTCTATGAGAAGTATCACCTTTGGCATCCTGATGTCCATGCAACCTCTGTTTATTTAGAAGACATTAAACTTGTTCTTGAAAAAAATTTACAGGGCCTTTTTCTATTCCAATTATTGATTCCATTTGAGTCACCCAGAGGAAACATAAGACTTCCTACACCTACACCATCAAGAATATCTCCTACTACTCATCATTACCGGGGCATGAAAGGTGATATTCTTCTCTTTAATTGGATCAAAGTAGTCTAAAATTTCAGTCCTTTTAAATTATTTGTTTTATTTTCATAGGGCCTGTTACATCTACACCCACAATGTTTCCATCTGCACTAGCTCAAAATAAACCAGGCATACAAATGGTACCACCACCATGAAAACACACTTATCTCTTCCATGCTTGTATGGGTGAGGAATTCAATCTCCCTGTATACCTGTTGGAAGAAGTGGGTAACTCACTAATTGAATCCATTCTTCTACTGAAAGTAGGGAAAAATAAGGGCTCCTTGCTTTTGATGGAATTTCTATGAGGTGGATTGGATAAAGCATTACCAAAGAAGATAATTCTGAATCAATATTATTATAAGTGTATACAAGTTTTATATTTTGAAAATATAGCCTTCCATTGCATACTTTGCCTCGAGGTAGGTCAATTAGTTGCATCTTCCACCGTGCCCCAAACAAGTTGAAGAAGAGAGAAATGCAGTGAAAAAGATTAAGGTTTGTCATCGTAGTTCAACTATTAGTCTATAGAATATGCTAAGTTTAAAGAGGTAAAAGACAACTTGGTTCAAATTGGTTCAACACCAAACTTCAGTTAAAGAAAGGAAATCCTTCAATTATTAGTGTAAATCTAGTACCTGAAAGGATTACATCCCTGAAAGTGACCAAGTATAAACCATTAGAGAAAATAGGGTTATCTAGTGAAACTAATAGTTATAACAAGAATTTACAGGTCAACATAGTTAGTACAGACTCTTTGGAGGTTATTAACATGACTTTACATTAAATTAGCAATTGGGGGTAGTAAACAAAGATGGAGAAGTTGAGTCTAGCATTGAGCAAAATGAATACTTCATTTTGACTCAAAAGGTCTCTACAAAGATATATTATACCCACGTTCAACATTGCTGACAAGCTTAATCACATACAGTCAACTATGAATAGTGAAGATTGCTAGTTTGAAGAAAATTAAGTTGATCTGGTCTATATGCCTCATAATCTCAGATTACTTGGATGGCAGATTCACTTTCATGGTATAGCAAGCACATAAGCTAGATAAATATTAAAGTGGGATTTCTAATGTCTTGTTTGTATAGTGGCACAAAAGAGAACATGAAGCACATATTTGGACACTGTATGTTTGCAAGAGAACATTTACCTTACATCAGTTCTTGGCTTCAGTATCTTCTGCAAATATCTTCAATGCAAGGCTTTTGTTTCTAGGGATTCTTAGATATATGCAAATCTAGCATCATAGATTTGGTTTGCTCTAGGACTTTCAAATCCTTATATCACAAAAATGAGATGTTATGTAATATTTAGTGCTCTAAGAAAAACATTTGTAGCATAGAAATCCATAGAATTATGGATGGATTAGCTACTCAGGTATGTGCATTACTTCTGTAGCTTTGAATTTGACTAAAATAAAATTCTTTTTCTCTCTTTCTAACAGGTTTTCCCATTCTAGGTTTTGCTTGGCCAAATTTGCCAAAAAAATCCGAGTCTTGAAATTTCATGGTGTGCATTTATTATTAAAATATTGCCTGGTAAAAGTGATGTTCAATCAGTATTTCAAAGTCTGAAATTTTAGCGAAGTTACAACACTCTTCCAAACTAGGTAGGGATTTAAAATTTTCTATAAATTTAAATTGAAACCGGGGTGGGATCGAACACCAAAAGCTTTCAATCCAATTCTCCCTAAACATTCATGAACTTCCTTCTTGCATTGGTCTTGTTTCCTCTTGACTCTATTTTGTTGTTGGGAATTGGAACTGGTCTCGCTGGTCCTCCCATCACCTATACTACAGCATAATACCTCAAGTTTTGTTAGTGATATCTCTTCAAATCACCTTTGATCCTATCCTAGGGAATCCCCCCTCGAGTTGGATAAGAGCCAACTAGAAGTGCAGAGAGGTATTTATCAAGGTAATAGTTGGTAACACCTCTAGCTTGTAGCTGGGATAGCCTACTTTTTGGGGTTTTAATCAGATATGCCAGTTGAAGTTGTAACACCCTACACCGACTCATCTCTAGAGATTGTAATTTCTATTTTATAGGCTCTTATATTTGACATTGAAATCTGAAATCATGATTTTTGAGTTAAGATAATTTGGCACTATCATTGTCCAGTTCTTTGAGATTAGATAACACTATAAAAATGCATGCAATAGGGAAGATGGAAGACATACTAGATAGTACAAAGTAAACCAAGATCTCTGTGTTCTTTAAGTTCACAAATATTTATAGTGCATACCTCAGCAAGCACTTGTTTACACTGCTGCAACTTTGAATGGTTCACCTTCTGTACCAATAATTTTTTTCACTCCTTGTCATAAGGAAGAAGTCCTAAGCCAAACATGACCTTTGTAACCTCCTTTGATGAATGATTTAGCTTAATATGTGCATCTTGAGAATCCATGCAAATCCATTCTTTTTTCAAGAGTTGACAAGAACAACGAACCATAACCTAGTCAAATTCCACCAAAATCTTACTTTCTTAGTGGAAGAAAAGAGAACACAAGTATCAACTTTGTGGAGAGTACGAAGATCTCATTTTTGAATTCCTTGAGAATGTTGCATCATACAGCACATCATTTTGGTTGGTAGACAAGAAACTTCAAGGAATAAAACAGCACTACAGATTGAAAAATTGGAATCTTGCATTGTGATCATGTTTATGATAAACAACAGGGATGATTACTTAAAATACCAAACATAGAATCATCCTAATTTTGTATTGCTCACTCATATTATGCATAAGACAAGTATGAAGTTATAACATTTCTAGTTGGTATCATATTAGAAAGCATAAGGTTAAAGGAATAATAAAGTTTCTTGATTGATTATCCATCACTAAAAGCACACCTTTTTATTGCATTTATCAGCCGATGGACAAGGGCCTGTATGGCATATCTCAGGGAAAAGATGTGTACAATTTGGCAACTTCCTACAAGATCATGATATCAACATAGCACAATTCAGAACACACATTTATTTTAAATAATAAACTATGGATTTGCTATACCTTTATTCAATGACAAACCCAAATAATATATCAAATTTACCCTTGTGATTATATTAAGATTGCCCATTCATGCAACAACCAAGAAGCAAGCAAGTTACAATCAAAACCTTAAAACCACTTAAAAAAATCCACTAATGTTGCACATGTATTTGGCTTGTTGGTTTGATAAGATAAGATCATTTTTTTAATGTCCAAGTAGTGACTATAAAAGTAGGTCAACGAGAATGCTCAGTACAAAGATGTCATCTCAAAGATAAGATACTTTTATTAATGTCCAAATAATGACCACAAAAATAGGTCAATGGGACTGTTGAGTACAATAATGTTCGAGAATTGTCCCTTTCTAGATTTTTTATTTTAAAAAAGAAACTCAGAAATTATTTTTGTCACACTTCAATAGAGCTCTTTCTAGGAGCTAGATAATGACATAAGGACTAGTCAGTTGTGCTTGGCCCTGCCTTCAATGCAATTTCTAGATTAGTTCTTTTATTTTATTTACATTGTGGTTGTTTTGTGACTAGAATTATCATTGCAATGAATTAGAACTCATATACATAGGAACAGAACCATTAACTTTCAACCAAAAGCCAAAAGCAGGGTGGGATTAGTTACTCCCAGTTTCAAAAAATCCTCTAGATGTAATGCTCCAAATATAACTTACAAACAATGCCCAAGTTTCCATTTATAAAAAAATTCCATATGTTATCAAGAATCTACTTTGCTTGGCTCTGAGGGTGAGATCAATCAGTTGGTGCAACTGTTGCTAGGATGTTGCCAGTAATTTGGCACACTGTGTAGGTCCCTAGCTTGATTCCCATGGAGTTTGACACACTAAGTCTATATTGCCTACTTCAAACTGGGCACCATTCTCAGAATGAGGGAAAGTTCCAGATGTTTCCTGGGAATTTATTTCCAAGGAAAAAAGGAATCTACTTTGGATGATGGCTTTCATAGTCTTACCTGAATGTGTGTTTTTCCATGATGTCGTTGTGTTCTGTACAACATTTTGTTTCTTTCTTAATGATATGGAATATTGTAACTTTTGGCATGTTTGGTTTTATTGGCACTGTAAATAAAATGAAAATCAAACATATGCAGTCTCCTTAACACAAAAGGATGAGATCATGTGGATTTGGTTGGTAGCTACTCACATACATTGTGTAATATATAGAGATCACCTTCATAGCACTTAGGTATCATCGTCGTGTTGGGTATCAGACTTCCCATTCAGGGGATAAACCTTGGAGCTCTCATCTACATGGTATGCTTTTATCAATTAATTACGTCAATTGCTATGACCTTGATTTAATATTCATGTGTTGTTTTGGTGATTAGACCTAGGGATCTTATCTATATAGTATATTATGATCAATAAATTATATCAATTTCTATGATCTCTAAATTATATTCTTGTGTGGTGGAAATCCAATTATTTTAACATATACACACAATATGTCTCAATCTCTTCCAATTTCCCAATAATAAATTTGTGGCATACCTTACAGTAATCACAGTGCACAATATTCATTGCTAGGTAAAGGCATAAGGCCATTGAGTCAAAAGGACACACACATAAAGTTACAAAGGTATGGAGACGTTGTTACAATAAAGAAAAAATTCTTGGACTTTTCCTTGAATATATTTCAACTCTACAGTAAATAAGTGCAAAAATTCACACGTTAGTGTGAAATACTTGGCATAAATATGTAAAATATATAACAAAAATGTTGGCCCTATGACCTGATTTTATGAGCAAACAGACCAAATGCAACAATATGTTAGTTTTTCATCATATAAGCTAGCATTATGATCTTAGGATCATTTCACTGAGAGAATAACAAGCATAGCAATAAAACATAAGCACATCACAAGAGACAAGAGACACAAAGAGTTTTCCTTGGGGAAACCATAAAGGAGAAAACCCCACAACTTCCTCGAATATAGAATGAACACCAAGATAGTAAAATCCCATAATAGTAAGATGATCTCCCAACAGCAGCAGTCTCTCTCTCTCACACTGAGAGAGCTTCTCCTCTCTCACTCATGCACCCCAATGAGTGACTGTGAATGTTGCAAGTGAGATAAATAGAGAGGCTCACTCTCTGTTTATATTCTTTCGTTCACTTGAAGTACACTCCAACATGTCGACCTTACTTAACAATTACTTACTAGAGCCAACATCTCTAGGAGTTTCTAATAACACTAGTGCCCCACCACTTGTGGGGACTTTTCCTCCTCTGACCAGTAGGAGGGTAACAAAATGGTGGGGACTATTGCCCTGACTTACAATGACTCACCTAGGGTCGACTTTACTAGGATATTCTAATAACCCAATGGCCCCATAACTGTGGGGACTTTAACCCTTGACCAATAGGAGGGTTACCCACAATGACTTGACATGACTTTCTTAATATAGAAACTTCCTGGAATAAACATCGGGGTATTACATGACTCAAATACATTACAATACATCCCGGAATAGACATCGGGTTACAATAGATAAGAAATACAAGTGAATACATTCTGAAGTTACAATTACATCAACACTCCCTCTTAACTAGGAAGGTATTCTCTCAACACAATGTATCAACACAAGTATTATTCTCTGTATCATCTAGGTCATCGTCAGCTCTTCGTCATCTCCAAATTCATCTTCATCTTCAATTCACCTTCATTTGTAAGTCATCTTCATTTGGATTTGGATCATCACTTGATCTGGATCATCATCACTGAATCTAGGTCATCACTAGATTTGGATCATCATCACTGGATCTATATCATCACTAGATCTGGATCATCACTTGATCTAGATCATCATCAATAGATCTAGATCATCACTCGATCTGGATCATCATCACTGGATCTGGATCATCACTCAATCTAGATCATCATCACTGGATCTATATCATCACTGGATCTGGATCATCACTGGGCATCATCACTGGATCTGGATCATCACTGCTGGATCATATTCACTGGATCTAGATCCTCACTCAATCTGGATCATCACTGGTGCTATCTCATGATTCTTCTCATCACAGGAAGTTCTATAGAGCCAGCCCTTTTTCATGCTGGTTGTAGGCCTAGCCTCCATGTAGGTCTTCGTCCAGCACTTACATCTGATCATGTAGGAACCAATCCTATAATCATATCATAAAGGCCTAGCACTCACATTCACTAGCTTGATAGGAACTCAACCTACTATCATCCGTGAAACAACTTAGCACTTACAACCACCAGCATGATAGGAACCCAAACTACTCTCTTCTATGGAAATGCCATTGCACTTACATCTGAGTACGTGGGAACACGTCCCTCAGTCACATCAGAAAGGATATGCACTTACATCTGAGCACATGGGAACACATCCCTCAGTTGCATCAGAAAGGCTCTACACTTACATTTGAGCACGTGGGAACACATCCCTCAGTCGCATCAGAAAGGCTCTGCACTTACATTTGAGCATGTGGGAACACATCCCTCAGTCACATCAGAAAGGATCTGCACTTACAACTGAGCACGTGGGAACACATCCCTCAGTTGCATAAGAAAGGCTATGCACTTACATATGAGCACATGGGAACACATGCCTCAGTCACATCAGAAAGGCTGCGAACTTACATCTGAGCACATTGGAACACATCCCTCAGTCGCATCAGAAAGGATCTACACTTACATCCATCTAGGTGGGAACACATCCTGCTCACATTGATGGAAGGGCTTGCACTCATATCTGATCATGAGGGAATACATCCCAGCAATCATATCAGAATGGCCCCCAGTCCTCCTCGACTGAGCTACCTGGTAACTAAACAGGTGCCTCCATTCTCCTAGAGAATGGCAGTTTCCCTTACATCTGACCTGCTCGTCGGAATGGCCAACACTCACATCTGACATGGAAGGAACTTAATCCTTTAGCCATGAAAGAATGGTTCAGCCCTTACATCTGATCAAGTGGGAACACATCCTTCTATCACATCAGAATGGATACTCAGTCCTACACTGAGTGTTCCTGGTAACTGACTAGGTGCCTCCATTCCTAGAATGGCAATTGCCCTTACATCTGTCCTACTCAACAGAATGGCCAGCACCCAGATCTGAAATGGAAGGAAGTAATCCTCTCACCATGACAGAATGGCTCAGCCCTTATATCTGACCTACTCATCAGAATGGCTATGGATCTCAGCACTCATATCTAAAATGGAAGGAACTGGATCCTCTCACCAGGATAGAATGGCTCAGCCCTTACATCTGACCATGGAAGGAACCAATCCTATCACCATGTCAGAATGGATATGGGACTCATCACTTTCCCTTTGAGGAAATATCGATCTGGAGAACACCAAGCTTCTCCCTAAAGTACTCGAACTTCACCCTAGCCAATGGCTTCGTCAATACATCAGCTATCTGTATCTCCATCACAACATACTGGAGCTTCACTACTCCTTTTTGCACCATATCCCTGATATAGTGGTACTTGATCTCAATATACTTCCACTTGTCATGGAACACTCGATTCTTTGACAACTTCACACAACTCTGGTTGTCACAATGTATACAAGTAGCATCCAAATGGAGATCAAATATATCATACAGTAGCTTTTGTAGCCATACTGCCTCACAACTAGCTGAACAAGCTGCAACATACTCTACTTCAGCTGTACTCATTGCCACACAGGATTGCTTCCTGCTAAACCAAGAGATCACACCTGATCCCAAACTAAAGCAACATCCTAAAGTACTTTTCCTGTCGATGGCACTACTTGAATCAACATAACCTTCCAGGTTAATCTTTTAACACATATTTCATTAAAATTGGAAATATTCTATTACAAGGACTTCATACACATTGAGTTTTTTTGTAAATCTCTAAATACATATTCTATTAAATCTAGAAAAATCAACTCAAAGAACTATTCCATTAAATTTGGAAAAATTAATCCAATGAGCTATTTTCTCAATTAATATTTTTTACTTATTTCAAGTAAAACTTTAGTATTCAACCATTCAAAAGAAAATATTACATCTCAATTAGAACAAGATGGGTTAGTTCTAGAATTTAAAACTTCCTCTAGATTGAGTTCTTTCAAAATGATGAAAGTCATAGCCTTTGAATCCTTACATAATTTCTATTAATATTATTTATAGTTTGTATTAAATGTTAAGCTGATTAAATTATTTTATGGCATAATACCAACATTGTATTTGTTATTACAATAATTAAAAAACATTGTCATAGTAATTATTTTTGTCTTTGTTGAGTATGTTGTTTTATTTTTTGAATTTGCCACCATTCATAATCAAAACACGAAAATATTTTATGACTTTAAAGTCTAAGTTTTACCCTTGTAATGATTAAAATAAATTATGAATTAAAATAGCAACATAATTTATTATAGTTGTTGTTGGTAAGGGTAGTGTATTAAAAACTAAGTTGATGAATGTTTACTTTATGAATAATAGATTAACGTGAGAAATTTCTTACCTATAAATTTATTTAATGATATTGATGTTAGTAAAGCCTCCCTTATTTATTAATATTAATTATTTTAACAATCAAAATCAATTATGAACTAGAATAGCATTAGTGCGGTACAATTTGGTTTTTTTCATATACAAGAGGAAAGGGGGAAACCAATTGAACTAATTATTGCAAGTATTCATTATTTATTTATGAAATATTTGAACAATGTGTTTAATTGAAAAAAGCATATTTATATTGAAAATATAGATATCTTACAATATTTATACTATCATTA
>LPNX010129808.1:49220-172032 GCA_001517045.1 Pseudotsuga menziesii | reverse complement strand
CTTACCCAATGACTTGATATGACTTGTTTACATTATAATCCTCCCGATCAGAACATCGGGGCATGACCACATGACTCAAATACATAATAGAAACATCCCGTAATAAACATCGGGTTACAATATATGAAATACATATAAGAATACATTCCGAAGTTACATATACATCAACACTATGTGATGGATGTGATACCAATTAAGTCAACCAATTTATAGAATATCTCTTGGCATGCCTGAATATATGAGAAAAATATCATTACATGAAATCAAGCAAAGTGAAAGTCAAATAAGGTAAGCAAACTTTGCCATTGATAAAGCAATCTATCAGTGACAATATAAAAAATACATGAAAGCAAAATATTTCAGACTAAGTGTTGCAAAGAATAAGCTACCATATCATCCAATTCTAGAAAATGAAAAATAATTTTATAGAAGTCTGAAGGCTACCAAAATAAGCAAGCAAAATAAATTCAACACATATTTCAAAAAGTGTTGAATGAAATAATAAAAGCATACCCAACATTATAGTTGACACATTTTATATGAAAATAAGTGTGAAACATTCAATCATGTTTCTAATTTTATCTCTGGCCAACCTTCCTTAGATATAGCCACAACTAGATTGATACAAATAATTATTAGAACCAAGGGCACTCCAGAAGTGCACCACAGGCAAAGTAATAAAGACAAGAAAAAAAATCACCACGACGAAGGTAATATTTGAGAACAGACAAATGTTGTATGGTGGTTCTACTGTATTTGGACACAGAGGTGCTATAAGCAACAACAATTAGAAGATAACCAATTAGCTAATTTTCAGTTATTATCCCTTGACTCTTTTACAAGGAAAGTTGAAGAGAATGAGACAAACATGTTATCCCATAATTTATCCTCCCTACTAACATGAACTTCCTCAATCTTCTTGATGGCCTTCAAAGTATTTTGAACAAAATTTCTATCATGTCTCCTAGGACTGTTTCTTCTTCTCTCAAACTCGAATGTTGATGTCTAAACATGAAGTTTTAGACAGCACAACCCCCATGCATTTATATTCCAGGGAAGCAGCTACCATTTATTTGTTTCTCTCATATGTTAAGGCACAAACCTGTAAAGGTAATAGAGAAACTAACCTATCAATATTTGAATCAGCATGAGTATATTTCAAAATTGCCTGATAAATTTCCAAAAGTAAAGCTAATAAAGTGTGCTCACATCCAAATTGACTAATGAGAAAAATGGATAAAACTTTCAACTCAAACTCTAAAAGCTTATGATACTTACTCACAGAGCCTGGTAGTATATGTATACACCTTCATAGTCTGAGATGTTTCTCTATGCTTTGCATTGTCAGAATTGCAAGGCTCCAATAATGAAGCACCATGAAGAAAGTTTAAAGCTGTTGAAAGTAACGACTAGTGATTTAAAGGTCGCTACCTCCCATAGTCTGGAACATCTATTGCAACTATGTTAGAATTATGAGGAAGTTAGCATTTTAAACATTGGATTACATCAAATCATGAGAATAATTTTAGGATATGTATAGATGGGGAAATAAGGATAATTAATGTCAAGCAGACCTTCAATCTGTCTGCGGAGTGTTTCAGATCCTTGGCCTCTTTCAGTACAAAACTTCCTGTAGCTTTCCCATGGTCTCTTCTAATAGGACTTACAACAATTTCTCTATCATGATCCCTTCCTATAAATCCATTAGATGCACTATTCAATAGATTACTAATATTCATTAGGGCCAATAAATATCTTCAACTATATACATCCCCTAGGTAATTAAATGATTGCATTCAACTTATATACTTCTATAATAACCCTTCTTTTCAGGTAAATTCCAGCAACAATACAAGGGAATGAACCCTCAATTACCCCGAATAAAACTACTACATTGCAACAAGGAACACTAAAACAAGGGGATGAACCTTCAATTACCCTTAATAAAACTCGGGCATTGCAACAGGAAACACTAAAACAACAACAAAGGATTTTTATGTACTCAATAATAAAGAACCCTATAAAAAACTTTTTTCTATAGAATTTACCTCATCTTCAGAAAGATATCCATCAGGTACAAAAAACCAAGCACTTTCATCATCTTCCTCAGATTTAAACTTATTTATGTCAACCTCATTTTTTTCTTCCTCATCATCCTTGTCACAGTCAGAAATACTTTCCCCAAGATCTTCCGAATTTTTTTTAACAAATTAAGAAAGTTAATAAAAATACTACAAATACTCTTACCAAAGAGATTTAGTGATGAGTACCTCTTCCCATTATTCATCACTATCATTCTCATAGTCCAAATAAGAGTCCTTCCCGAATGGATTTTGAGGCCCAATGCCATCACTGCATAAAAAAAAAATAGTCAGAAACGAAACTTTCCCTCTTGTATACTACAATATTAAGAATCCATGAGCTTTAAGGTGTTTCACATGTTCCTCATCATAGGCTATCAAAATTAAAACACATGTTGCTTTGGTAATTAATAAACATAAAATTATGCAAGGTATATTAACCTTTTCTTTGAGAAGGTTCCATAATAAGAAGGCCTATGGTTGTGATCAAACTGCAAAATCTTTCTTCTCTTATTGTGAATCCTATTTTCTCTATGTACAGTGGTATTCCCATTATTTCAAGGAAAACTGTCAGTTAAAACCTCTTCCCAAGCATTTACAAGTCTATTTGACATGAACTCATGATTTTCTACCTCACTATACATCCATTTTTTGTTTGTAGAGAATTGCAATTTTGGCAGCACTACAGCTTTAGCAGATGCCCCCTGCAACCGAATTTCATTGAGCAATGCAACTTTGGATTTACGCTAGATACCCCAACTTAGATGTCTTCATGCAGAAGTGTGCCAATTAAGTTGGTGCCAAGATACCAAGTGTGACCTAAGTACATCGTACAATCAAATCGATTCAACTCAAAGTACTTAGAATCTAGAAAGAACATGACATATTCATTCCACATTTAGACATTTATAAAAACTAGAACATCAACCTTAGAAGATCCCCTATCTCTGCCTCTACTGCTTTTAGTAATATTTTATCCATTAGCAACATAACACCACTGCAAATCTGTGCATTTTCCTACAAAGAATTATAAATTGTTTCATTCAATACAGTGGGCACTATTTGAGTGTTAGGTGCGTCTTTTTTAAGAAATCAGTCCATCAGTGTGGCATGTTTTTGTATTGCAAGTTGCCTTTTCATCTCATCTTCTTCCTTTTCATGTCACTTATGTTCTTTTTCTACCTCCTCTTGCTGTCATTTTTTTTCCTTCTCTTGGTTCAAGGAAACTAAATATATAGCATCTCTATATGGTTCCATTATGGAACACAGAGTATAAGTGTTTCCCTATTGGAATGATATAAATCTTAAATTGAAAAAAGAGGTTTCAGGTTTGAATTTGAAAGTTTAACTGTAATGTTAAGACAAGTATATTCCACATATACTACAAAAGTAGAAGATGAAATTTTTTGATAAATAACTTGATGAAATGGAATAAATAGAAAACACGATAAACTCAATATAGGATAACAAGTCCTCATTGTTGTAATAATATAACAAAGAAAGTTGATATTTCTAACTTCTCACTTTCATAATTGCATTAACAACTGGATTAATAAATCATGCAAATGTGTTTCAATGAGCAATCAAAGAAAGTGATGTAGCCTTGGAATTTGACTTGAATGACGGCTTAGTTTTGAGCACGAGCTTGTTCCTTTTCCTACAAAGGTAATAAAAAATGTTAGTAAAAACTCCAAAACTTGGCTTTTAAAACTTGCATTCTTCCATAACATTCCAACTAACCTGTTGAACCTTCTCCCTTTTCATCTCCCACTCCAACCATTTTTGTTCCATCTCACTCTTCCGTTCATTTTTTTCTTTATCCTTAATTGCTTCTTTCTCCTTCAGCTTGGCTTTCTTGACCATTCTACATCAAAAGAAGAGATGTTGGCAACATTGAATATCTTCTACAAACAGTACATATCCAAAAGGCTAAATCTAATAGCATCCAATTGAATTGACTTGCAAATTGATCCAATGCATAAATATGTGATTTAAAATCTTACATATGAGCATTATTTTTCTAAAGCAAGTATGCAACTGTATCACAAATACTCATCTCATCATCCTCTTTAGCAAGAAATTTCTTAGCTTTGGCTACATCTATTTTCCCACTTCCTTCTTATTCTAGTGATCATAATGCTGATAGCATTGTTGTCTGTAAACAGGAAAAAAACTATATATATAGTTAGCTTTTCAATAGTGTATGTAAGACCTAAATTTTTTCTCTAAATTCTGCCTTAGAAACAATTACCCAATTCCTTTCCATATGTTTAAAGAAAAGTTAGAACTTGATCAAATGGTAGTTTTCACCATCAAGAACCATAGAATTTTACGTTTTTTTCCTTTCAAGACTAGAGAACACTGATCAAAATTGAATGGGGTAATTGGTTGATATAATAAACCACTGAGATCCTATATGTTGCAAAATAGGGATAGTGGCCACGATGCACCATAGTGAGTCTAAAAAGGTTCATAAGATGTCCTGCTGAAATGTTCATTTGCAAAATGACATATAGTCTATGTGTAGGAATATTGACAATATCCTATTCTCTCTATTCTAAAAAATACTTAGCAAGAAAAAATGAGCAAACCAGACACATGGAAAACCTTATATCAGGTGCGCCAATGACTTATATTTCGTAATTGACACAGAGTATTACAACAAGCAACTACCTTTCTTGTCTGAGAGGATAATAAACTGTAAGTCTGTAAATTGGTAAGTTGTTTAAAGAAGAAATAAATATCAGCTAAAGAAAATCCCATTCCAAGTCGAGGCATTCAATTTCAAAGATATACGTATTTTGTTTAGGAACTTCATATCAATGAACACACAAAAGCACAAGATATGAAGAAGATTAAACATGCAACACAATGGCCATTTTCTTGCAAGCCTAGCAAGAATCCAATGAATCCCTAATGCACTATCAGTGATGGAAAACTCCCAATGATTAACACTGGACCACAGCCCAACCAATGAGATATTGTTTT
The DNA here is from genome assembly GCA_001517045.1 of Pseudotsuga menziesii. Taxonomy (NCBI): domain Eukaryota; kingdom Viridiplantae; phylum Streptophyta; class Pinopsida; order Pinales; family Pinaceae; genus Pseudotsuga; species Pseudotsuga menziesii. The sequence goes on along the minus strand of LPNX010129808.1, from coordinate 166,963 downwards.
TGCACTTCTATCCTATTTCACAAGATATTAAGTTTTTATGTAGTTAGGAATCATTTTTACTTGCTCCCCTTCCACTGAAGAGGATTTATTTTCCTGACTAAGAAGAATGAAAATGAATTTAGAAAGTGAAAAAAATGGTGCCCATATAAAACAAACTAGAAAGAATGTTGTGCACTAAAAGGAACTTTGTCACCTTGCCACAATAGATAAGGATTTGAAAGGCCAATCTGCTTCTATTGCTTGCCAACTTTGAAAGTCATCCTTAGGAGATGTAGATTGATGTTAATAATGGTAGTACAAGAACATATGAGCTTGGTGGTATTAGCATGATCTTCCAAACTATAGATATGTTGTTTGAAATGATTATGATTCTAAGTTATTAGTAGGATAGTGCAGGTTCAAGGGACAACCTGTAATTCAGTTCCTCAAGGAATCTTTTGTAGTGCTACAAAACTTGGCATCGGTAAATAATTGTACGGGGTCATCAACTCAAGAAATATGCTTAATGGGGAAGCATCAACAAAACTTGGAAAGCATAAATTCAGACCTGGAAAGCATTTAACATAGATTTATTCTTGGCCAGTTTATTTTATTCTTGGCCACTTTATTTACTAGGGGATAAATTTGGTGTATTACAGCATTCAAGACAAACGAGATAGATGTGAGAGGCCTAGAAGGACTTTTGGCTTGGATAATGCACATTCAACATTCATGCATTTGATAAACACCCTCCAACTATTCACAATAAACTTTGAGGCAGCATACCTTAACGACATTGTGGTTTGCATTTGCACCTCGATAGAACACCTATAAAATGTTTTCAAGTTTTGCAAATTCAAACACCTAAAGGATAGATATATTTATGTTCCTCTCCTATCTAGGACTCCTAGTTTTGTATCCTTTTGTTTCCTTGAGGATAGATTTTACTCCTAATTTTGTATCATTTTGTATCCTTTTTGTCTGATTTTGTTTACTCCTATTTTTTGTAATTAGCTAGAGCAGACATGCTTGAGGAGTTTTTCAGTTTTAGTTACAGATACCAAGGAGGGCATGCATGCATCAACATATCCTCAAGTTGAGTTTCTCTTCATTTCGAACTCCAATCCTTGCAAGGAGGGTGCACTAGCTGAGTAGATTAGGATTAGGTTTTTTCATTGGTACAAATTCATTGTATTTTCCCTCAACTTCCTATTATATATAGGAGATGTAGGGTGCACCACTATGTTGGTTGGAAAGTTTGAGTTTTAAGCTACAACACTGTCATTCTTTTGTCTTTCATCAAATAGAAGATAGATGCATATCGATAGTTCCACATTGTTTGTTTGTTATTTGTAATTTCCAATAGTATCTATTTGTAGATTACTGTATTCAAATATTGTTATTTTGATTGATGTTTTCAGTATTTAATATACCTAGGTTTAAGTTAATTTATACGAGTGCAGAATCTGCTTACCATGGTATGAAAATTAACACGAAGGATACTTCCTTGGAAATTTTTTTGAATCTTGTCACACATTGCATGCCAACTGTATTTCTTCCTTTTAAACATCATGAAATACACCTACATGAATATTAAACTACACAACTAAAATAGTAGATAAATCTTAGAGGCCTTTTGTCTGGCATTAACTAATTCCGTTTGCTCATTTCATCAAACACTGTGCATGTACCCTAATACAACTTGTTTAGCAGATGACCATTCCATAGTAAAATCTGGATTTGCATGGCCTGTTCTTTGTGTCACTGAAACTCAGTCTTAAATACTACAGGGAACATACATTTCACAATACAGGTTCTTTTTATGGTTACCGTGTTGGTCTGCTGCTTTACTAGATAGGTATTAATAATGGAACATTGAACAAAATAACAACAAAATCCAATACATGGTTGATGCTAACTACAGTATTGCCTTAAGCAGCAAATGATTTGCAAACTGAACATGTTCTTCCTGTTCAATGTCATTTGTTTCAAGTTTTCAACCTTTTTATGTGCATATTCGCTTATCAAGACACCGCCAAAATATAGCCTTTGTTGTATGTTTTTGGATACTTATGGTAGGGTGTTATTTCCAGTAGCATGGAAACTTGTCCAATGTCGTAATTTCAACATCAATGAGAAAGGTAGGGAAATATTTACCTTTCATCAGGCATGCCAGTTATGTCCAGATTTTCTCTAAATCAGTTGGCCTATGCAGAACAAGTGTTAGAGGAAATCTACCTGTGGGCTTAGCGAATTTGTACACTTTTTACTGTGAGGTTTTTACTTGGAAAAATAACTAATTTAACAATCAAATCCCAATTATGGTGGATTCCAAAAATTGGTTGTATTTAATTAAATGAGCAATAAAGGGCCATAAAAAATCCATTAATATTGCATGTCTTCTCATGAAGAGAATCTGGTGGCTCAATTTTCTGTGAGAATCTTGGTTGCAGGCCACTTGAAGGGCTTGGCATATTATTGCTTAGGCCATGATTCCCTTCAATTTTATTTGCATTGTAGTTTCTTTGGAGGTAAAGGTTTTCTAGTGCCAGTTTGCTAGTTTGGCATCTATGACTGATATAAAATCTTGAATTATATGAAGTACACTTTTCTTATGAAATGCTCTGCTACGCTTTGTGGTGGGGACCCTTTTATCTTATAATTCTTGTAATGTACCCATTATACCTTGATTCCATTATGTATAATAGGGGGTAAAATTTTTGCTCACTATTACTATCAAAGGAATCAATCATGTTAGTGTTTGACTTTACACGGTATTTCATATAAGTATGACTAATTAGTTTCGACAACATTACGACTATACACATTGTAACAATCGTTCAACTAAAATAACCACATTGACCTTCGACTACTAATATACATTAGAGGAAATTTCAACTCAAAATGGGCCTTTTAACTTTTATTCAAATTCCATGTCATCATGTGTTAGCTAATGAAATTGCTTTAAATTTGAAATACCATATAGGTCTTAAACACTTTTTTAATATAAATTTGGGGATAGGTATCATAAAAAAAACTACTTTTTTGTTTGTATTTTTGACATATCTCCCCGTGTTTTTACTCAAATTTCAATCGGGAGAGCTCATTGGATGTGGAATTAAATTCCGCATCCAATGAGTACCCACTTGGCATACTTTTGATGGACCCTGCTACCTCAAAAACAAGAAATACCTGAAAAAATGAAATGATGACATCATCATTTCGTTTTTACAGGTATTTCTTGTTTGTGGGGTAGCGGGGTCCATCAAAAGTATGCCGAGTGGATACTCATTTGATGTGGAATTTAATTCCACATCCAACGAGCTCTCCTGATCGAAATTTGAGTAAAAACACGGGGAGATATGTCAAAAATACAAACAAAAAAGTAGTTTTTTTCTATTCTTCCTCCAAAATTAATAAATATTATTTTATTATTTTAACTATTATTTTAGTAGTTCATTTTAGGAGGCCCATTTTGAGTTGAAATTTCCTCTAATGGAACTTTCTTAAGGAATTTAATTAGTTATCCCCTCATCAAAATACTTAGTATACCACACCTATATCAGCAAGAACAATATCATACATGAACAACCATTTACGCTCAACCTTAGACTTGTGAATGATAATATAAGACTACAAACTCTTTGTGGATCATTCATCGAACCATCAACTGGGTTATTTTTTTTTTGCTAGTAATCTTACCGTCTTATAAACATGTGGAATGCTTATTTACAAACGAAGCATTTCTCTATCTATGAAAACCCATAAACTTATTTGTAACCATGAGACTTCATGTAATTTCATAAAGGCTTCAATTATAATATCCATTAGGTCATTAACTGCACAAACTAGTTTAAAAATAGATCATGATGTACGAAACAACCATTCATTTAACATTAGTAATTGAACATATAAGAAATTAATGAAAATAGGCGCAAATCATTTGTAATATTCCCACCAAAACTTAACGGTGTAGTATGTGAGATAAAGTGGTAAATAATCTCTCGTTATCTACTTAATAGTCATTGGGGCTAGTTCTCTTGGAGACAAGAAAATTTACATGAATTAAAAAGTTTCCATCACAATATCCCATATTGTAATGGACAAAATAATAACCAATTTTTGTACTTAAATGACTAATAAATATGCGAGTAGAATGTAACAACCCCCAGTCGAAAACAAAAGTGATCCTTTCCTAAGACACCTTATACTTTTGATACAAGTACATAAACCATTACTACTCTTATAATTATCATTCAAATCTTTCCTTGAAGATATAACGTCACAATTCTTAAATTACTCATAACCCACACACATTTAAGTACACCGACAACTAAGAAAGATATTTTTATGCATTTTCATTTTATAACAATATTTAGGCTTTAGCCTTTCCTTGGAACTTTACCTTGAAATCCATAACATAGTATTCTCACCAATTCTTATAATGGGATTCATAACTTCATGACCTAACACCATGAATACAACATACTTTAGATTAAAAACTTATGTACCCATTTTAGACACAGTTCAACATGTATTGGCTGGAAACCCTTCTAAATTATGGGTCTCTGAGTAATTACAATTTATGTTTCCAGCATTATTATTCGACCATAATGTGTGTAACCTCAATTTATAGATTTACCATATTCTTGAGCAAAGGTGCTCTTGTCCAACAACTATCCATCACCTCACTAATGAAATATAAGATGTACACCATAGCTCTAGCATATATTTTCATAATATTTAATCCACAATAAATTACTGGTGCTGATGACGCTAGGTTAGTGTGGCTAATGAAGTGATCGTAAATCTTGCAAGAACTCATCAATGTCATCACTTAAGATCATATTGCATTTTTTTAAATCATAGTAAGTGTAGTCAAGAAAACCATGATAACCCTTACTTTCCTTGATGGTCGTCTTCTAAGTAATAAACAAATTAAAAAAAAATGTTGCATGGAAAAATGATAAATAGACCATCTGGAAACAAGAAAAAGTAACACATGCACACAAAACATGAGAGGCGCCAATGTACATGGTTCACCCAATCCTTGGGCTACGTCCACAAAATGGTCACATCCTGTGACATTTAATTCATTAAAGGTTACAAAAATGCAACATCATTGTTGCTGTAGTACATTTCTATTAGTCTCACAGACTAAATTTCCATGAATATATTTAATCTGTCCCTAGGAACTCTTGATTATCCCATTCCTGCAAATAGTGGTAGATCGACTACCATAAATTAATGTTCGTAACTCATAAATAAAGAAATAATGTTTATAATAGAGTTCTGCTCTCAAAGCTAGGACCTTTTCTTATTGTCATTAACATCCCATGAAGGACCCTATACACTATACTCATATACTTAATATGCAATGGTTTTCCTTTTTCCTAATACACACCACTCTTACATCAAAGTGAAGTACCCAAGAGTATTGCCTATACAACAGTTAAATTGTAAAACCAATTATCATATCATTAAAGTATATGTTTGGGTGATTATATGTAAGGATAAGTATATAAAGCTATATAGCTATATCACATGTGCTTTCACCTTTAATCCTTCTTTTATCAAGATATATTTATACCGTTCATGGTATCATTACCCATCTCGATACATTGTGTGTAAATAAAGAAAAACAACTCGTNACCACATATACATTATATCTTACAGATTCAGGTCTTTAACCTACCGATTAATCCTGCAGCTAGAAGTTACAATTTCCAGCTCAAGGGCTCACGCTGTTAAGGAAAAAGATTTCCATCTCAAGGGCTCACGCTGTTAAGGGAAAAATTTACAGATCAAGGGCTCACATTGTTAAGGGAGAAATTTCCAGTTTCAATTCAGGAGCGACGTTGGCTAAGGTATCAAATTTCAGTGTTTGACTGTTTGGTGAAATTCTTTAAGCTCCAACACATAATAGGGCATACAAATAATGTAAAAAAAATACATAATGTAACACGGGATTCACACACTCAAACCCCAGCAACGATGTAAATAAAAGAAAAACTCCATGGCAAAATAAAATGCAAGGGACAAAATCGTAGAAGGCATATAACCCCATCGAGTGGATTTTAGTTGTGGATGTCCACGTAGACTGGGTTGGATTCAAACTTAAAGCATCCCCAATCAATGCAAATGTGGTTTATGGTTCAGGTCTGAAAAAATATCAAGTATTTTCCACTGCGCAGAGCCATACTGTGGGAAAAATACAAACCTGACATGTTTCCAACAAATGCAGGAACATACCATAATACCTATCTCGGTTAAGAACCAAACAGATATTATTTGATAATTACACACACCCAGAGGCATTCATGTTTCTTATACGCCTACCCCTTGGTCATTCAGGTGCAGGAAAAACATAGGTGATTAAACATTAAGGAAAAATTTACATACCCTGGTGTGCTTGGGATCCTATCGAGTTCCTGGTACTCTGTTATAGATCCATCTCCAAGATCTTCACTCGAATAGAAGAGGTTCTTCACTGAGCACCGAATGCCCATGCTCCCCAGGTCACACCCCCTTTCTTGCATTTTTCCTTAATTTATAGCAGAGTGGTCGGTGGATTTATCGGCTAGTTCAGATTTTTCCCTCAGAAATTACTGCTCTTTCTATTTTCTTGGCCCGTCCATCCGAAATTAAAGGGAGGAATTTTCAGAAAGTTCTGTCAAGGACATTCAAACTCCTGGCACAACATAGAAAGATTCCTTTTTAAACAAGTCAGTTACCCCCCCCCCCCCCCCCCCCCCCCTGCGTTGTCTTCTTGTAAAGAAAATCTTCTTTATCACAAAATCCCCTTTTTAAAGCTCGACAGTATCCTAGCTTAAATTTGTCAGTATTCAGCTTTTAAAAATCAAGCTCTAAATCCTTCAATATCTTGGCTTTGACTCTTCTTATTTATATATTTAAATATTTTTCCTCGACTTACTTAAATAAAGTCGACACATGTATATATTTATATAAATGTTGTTTCATAAGTTTTAGTGTCTATTAATTTATTTCATCCTAAATTAGTTCCTCACCATGGTTCATTACCATTTAATAATTTATCGAGATACTTGAGTGATGATATCTCTTCATCATATTGTCCTTTTGTAACTTGAAAAAAAATGTTTGGTTGTTCCTTTTTTTTTAAATTTTAACTCCTTATCCCTTTGTCGAGGTTAATAAGGTGGTAACCTCTGAGGCCATGGCTGAATTATGCCAGAATTCAACCATCTAGGCTATAGTATTTTTAATCAAGCTAGTTACGGAAAAAGAAAAATAGGGATCCCTACAGGATTCCATAGTTACTATGTTGGTCAGACTATGGCGTCAAATTAAGGTTCCATAACCATTCTCTTCTTTCCCTCCTTGTTCAGTTTCCTGTCGTTTAAGTTGTGTTGATGTTTTAAGATTTAGGAAATTAATCGCCTAACTTTCAAGTTTTTCTTCTAGTGGGTCCTTGGCCTTGAGCCCCTCACCCAGAATCCTTGTACAATAATATTCCAAAATTACAAATTGCTTAGGGGTATATAGGAGGGACATTACATCCTTTCCCCCTAGAATCAACACTGTCCTCGGTGTTCTTGTCCTTCAACCATCTTCTTCTTCTCCTGAGCCAACTTTGTCTATTCGGTTCTGATCTTCTTTTAATATTACTTGATCCTTTTTCCGCAGTTCACTATTGTTCAAGACCTGCAATTTCCTGCACAAGGTTCAGGTCTAGCCCAATATGTTACTCAGTAATTCATGTTCAATATTTAAATTCAACTTAAACCAAATCTAGAGATCCCTTTTTGCATTGCAATTTCCTAGATTTTCATTGGTGTCATAATGCCCAATCATTATCATAATGCAACTCATTCATCAATAATCATAATTACTACCCCTTTTGGGGCTTGTCCCACCCTTTGGATAGTTATGTCGTTACCCGGGAAGCATGTAACAGTCTCTTCAAAAAAAATTCATTTAACGCGTTTTTTACGTTCGTTATGTCTTCCGAACTCCCTTTGAGTTCCTTTTTTCATTTTGGTGTGGACTTACAATAATTCTGAGGTTACTCTCCTCAGTGACATCAAACAGCATCCTGTCTTTCCCGATGTCCAAAAATTTTCGCCTAGGTATTTTTCCACACCATATGCCTAACACAAATGTGCTCCTTGCCTAACACCATTATGCTCCTGTAGAATATATGCCTAACACCAGTGTGCTCATGCAGCAATCACTTTCCTAACACCACGGTGCTCCCGCAGCATCCAAAGTTTTTTTGTATTAGTATAAATTTTAACCTTGCTTATTGCAACGCACACTCCTTGGTGCTTGCATGACTTTACTCTTATTGTCCCGATGTGTGAATCGGCTACACGGTTAGTCAAATCATTTATTGATAAACCATAATTTCATTAATTTAATCATTAGCATTTCATAAGTTGCAGCGATTTTACCACCGTTTTTGAGTCATACCACCTCGTGAATCATCCAAAATAACTCCTTACTCATTCTGAGCAATCAAGTGCAACTTGTATATGCAAGTGGATTTATATACCATAGTGTACGTGGATCATGACCATGGTTATACTCCGGGTAAAATTCTGCAATGTCAGTATAAAACATCAGAATCCACAGTTAATCCTAGGTTTACAAAACCTCAAAATACGAAATTTATAATAAGATAATAAAACAACACTTATTCTTGAGTGGCTTAGCTCCCTTATTAAGCCAGTGAATTTTCTAATCAAATAGTCCATTTCAATTGGTGGTGTCCCACGCATACTCCTGCAAAGTTAGTCCATAACGTTATACGTCGTTTATTCACTTTTCATTCTTTTAAAATGTCAATAGAAATTTCCCAATACTCAGACTTTAGATCTTTAAATCGACCATTAAGGTAGAGAAAATATCCGAACTATAATGATTTTAAAGTAGATATCTTACTCTATCATTTGGCATTCAAAACGACTCGGCTAACAAAATAAATCAGAGATGATATTTTTCCCTTAAATCCGTTCGACTAAATCACATGTTATGCACATGCATCATATAAATTCCATCACCCTAAATCAATGCATTGGTGGAATTTTGACACCTTGAACAGGTTATCAGAATTAAGGCAAGTCCAAAATTTTACCAGTGATTTCAACAACAATGTTTGTTAGATCTATTCAAACCAACATGATGCACTACAGGGATTGGGCATCAATCGTTATCAGATCATAACAAATTCATACAGTTGATCAATGGAATTCTCAGGCATCAAATCTAGATATGACATATATACAAGGACATCGAATCATCAATACATAGGTAAATATTGTAAAGCATTTAACAACTGACCAATCATAGGGATCTAGTCACAACAGTGGACAAGTAATTTAAAATTTAATTTATACCTGTCAGCTCCCCTCTGTGAGTAACACCTACACACATGAAACATAAAAAATGCTACAATTCTGATTATGCAAGTGTGAATTACAATAGCTAACCATTCGCGCAATCTGCAAGATCAATACCCTATTGATCAATTCCAAATCGATTTGGTCCTTAAGAAAATTCGAAACACAGACGATATTTTCATTTAGAGATCATACTCATAAGGCCATGCGTCAACTAGGACAATAGGATGTAGAGTATGGAAATGTTTAATCAATGCATACCTATATTGCATTCTTACATCAGATCTATTCAAAATTTTAAACAGATGACAAGAAATTGCACCAAAATAAAAGAAATGTCAAATATTTTATGTACAAAAATTGAACACAAAAAGAACTATCTTTAGAGAGGTAGCTGCAAGTTTTGGAGCAGCAAATTTTTCCTTCAATCAAGTAGAAAAATTTTGTGGATATGATCCTTAGAATTTATTTATTTATATTTTTTTTAACAGCCAATCATACAACCTTTACGCAATTTCCTAAAATTATTTTGCTGTTTGAGAATCCAGATATCACAACCAAATGTCATGTGAAGCTCTTTTAAGTTGTCTTTAACGCATAAAGAAAACAAGAGGATCCCAAAATCATTCTAGAAAACCATCCCATTAGACTAAGTGTGGAAATATTTTACTGTTAAATGAACATCCAACAATTTTAACAAAACTTAAATGCAAAAATTAGGTAGACGTGGAGCTTCTAACCACATTATTTGTATAATTTTCCTGCATTTATAATTCACCTTTAATCGCGTGGAGTGGGGGTTGAACTTCCTAGTTATGGTTGCATAGAATTCTTCCAAGACATGGAATGTGATTGAGAGGCTAGAATAACTCACGGCTCAAATCAAAGCCACCACCTTTTCCTCAATCATTTAAGTTCTACTTGTATTGGCAGATAGGAAAAACTGGAGCAAGAAAAACCTCGTTAGTTAGTTTAAAATATAAGCTCGCAAAAATGTTTTGCAGTTGTCCTCAATTTATATAAGATTTATGTAAGTTTCAGAAAGAGTTGTGACTATTTTAGTCTGACATGCCGTAGAATTCAACGTTTAAGCAGAACCATACATAGACTCCAATAGAATACCCTGCTCTAGAATAATTCATTCAAGTTTCAAACATTGTTGGGAAACAATATTTGGTCTAGATTTCATTACCTTGCCATAGGAATGGGTCCTGAGCCATTTTTGCTTTGATGAAAATACTACTTTTGTTATACCTTCTTCCGTGGTGTTTTTCTTTGATCCTTTTCATTACCTCCTTCAACCTTTTGGACGCTCACTCAGACCACTTATCCTCCTCGTTCATCAGTGTCATGCATCCACACACAAAAAAAAACAATGAATTGGTTAGAGCTATTCATCTTCATGCTTCCTAACTACATGTTGAACCCAAATAGGCCCGAGTGCTGTCACTCTGGCTTTCATACCATATGTAATGTACCCATTATACCTTGATGCCATTATGTATAAGAGGGGGTAAAATTTTTGCTCACTGTTACTATCAAAGGAATCAATCATGTTAGTGTCCGACTTTACACGGTATTTCATAGAAGTATGACTAATCAGTTTTGACAACATTACGACTATACACATTGTAACAATCGTTCAACTAAAATAACCACACTGACCTTCGACTACTAATATAGAACTTTCTTAAGGAATTTAATTAGTTATCCCCTCATCAAAATACTTAGTATACCAGACCTATATCAGAAAGAACAAAATCATACATGAACAACCATTTACGTTCAACCTTAGACTTGTGAATGATAATATAAGACTGCAAACTCTTTGTGGATCATTCATCGAACCATCAACTGGGTTATTTTTTTTTTGCTGGTAATCTTACAATCTTATAAACATGTGGAATGCTTATTTACAAACGAAGCATTTCTCTATCTATGAAAACCCATAAAATTATTTGTAACCATGAGACTTCATGTAAGTTCATAAAGGCTTCAATTATAATATCCATTAGGTCATTAACTGCACAAACTGGTTTAAAAATAGATCATGATGTACAAAACAACCATTCTTCTAACATCAGTAATTGAACATATAAGAAATTAATGAAAAACAGGCGCAAATCATTTGTAATATTCCCACCAAAACTTAACGGTGTAGTATGTTGGAGACATTTACCATCATACACACTCTTTTGGTCAAATTAGCCTAGTTAAACCACTATCCTAAGTTTAATTAACATCAGTGGATCATTAATTGCCATCATCCATTCACACCCACGCCTACCTATAGTCAAGGAGGCTAACTTAGCCTTCTCCTAGAGTCAAGGAGGCTAACTGGAGCACTCCAGGGGTGATCTGTGTGACATTAATGCACCTAATTGCTAACTGGTGGTTACAATCAGTTCAACCAGTCAGTTACAGTCAGTTAAGGTGCCTCCATTCATTAAATATATTATTTAATGATTATTTAATATTATTTAATTAACTGGAGTCAACAAGGCGCCTCCACCAACTTCTGATGGTCAGTTCAGCTTCAGTTAACTTCATCAGAATTCATTGGAGTCATGCAGGACTAGCACTTGATGGTTGGATTGCTATGACATGTGTTTGATCTCCTTAGTTTAGATTCAGTCATTTATTGCACTCCGACTTCAGTTAGGGTTTGGTGAGTCAATTAAGGTTTTGGTCAAGTGGTTAACTGAGTGAGATTGCATGGTTGAGAGTCAGTTAAGCTAGCCTCACTCATTGAATTCGAATTGTCCCTTAGGTATTCGAATTCTTCATGGAGTTAATCCATTGCTCAGCATGGAAATTGCAACCCATTATTGTTTATAAAATACACAGAGAGGAAACCTATTTTGGTTCCAGTTATTTTCCAATTCATGAGTATTTGTTAATAATTATTTGATGATTTTTATTCCTAGTTCCTAGATCATGTGCAAGAATTAATATGGTATCAGAGCATGCGGAGGGACGAAGAACAATCTCTCAAAAACAAGATTTTTGACAGATTTCTCCATGGGATTTGAGCAATAGCTCAAAAATCCAGCACTGCACCAGAAGCCAAGGCTTACCACTCAATATCCCAAGTAAAGAACTTGTTGATCAATCTTGCTTGATTGACTATGCTGGGTGTGATGAAAGCCTAAAATGTGCAGGCTGTCCGACCTTACGGTGCCCCTTTTATTTTGATTTGCAGGTCTTAACAGGTACAACTTCAAATGGACTCATCAATCCCTCTTCTCACCCCATTCACAAGCTATTCGGAATGGAAGTTGAAGATGATTGCATCTCTGAAGAGACGAGGTCTTTATGAGGTGTCTATTGGACTTGGAAGAGAGTCTTATGAGAATGAGAATGACTGGCTAAATGAAAATGATAGAGCTGTTGGAACAATATGTCTGGCCCTTGATGATAGCTTGTACTACCTTAATCTTGGTTCTATTGAATACCCAAAGGATCTCTGGACAAAATTGGACAGAACCTTTGGCAAGCACAATGAGGATTATAATAGTACTTTGGAAATCAAAGCCGGCACCACAAGAGTTCTTTACTCAAAAGTCTCGGTCTCTACTCTCTCTGATGAAGTTGTTCAAGATGAAGATGAAGCAGAATCTTCTACACATTCAATTTGAATTGAAGAAAGTCTCCATGAAGTGACTCCTTCTCCTGATGCTTCGGAAGTTCATGAGATCTCTGATATATCATCTTCCCATATTGATGAAATAGAAGAATACATTTGAATTTATGATATTGAATAAAAATACTGTTGCACTTCCATGCAAACATTCACTGGTGAATTTCCTTTGAATTCTGTGCAAAATTTACCAGAAATTGCTTCCGAAAGTGAAGAGAAATTTGATTTTTCTCCCTCTAATGTTGCTGCTGGTGTGAGAATATGTAAAAACTTGGATATTTTGGAAGAAATATCATATTATAAGAGTGACACATTCGCTCCCCATGATCTAGATCTTCCAACAAATTCCTGCAGGATTGCATGCACAAAAATTCAGAATTTTGAAGAAAAAGAAAACTATGCATCTACCATCTCAGTTGACCGTAATTTTGGATATGATATGAACCTTATTGGATCTGATATGGTCTTATTTGGATCTTATCTGATATTTCTTGGTTCAAAATTTCAGGTTCATAAACCTTCAGTACTGCTTGTAGCTGTTCTCATCAATGGTGTGAAGAAACAAGTACCGCAAGTCTCCTACAAAACTGCTGCTGGGGATTTAATTTCATTTCATAGTTTTGGATCTGTTGTGAACTTATTTAGATCTGATTTACATTCTGATCTGATATTATTTTGTTCATATTTTAAAATCCAAGAGCTTTCATTCATGCTTGTAGCTGTTCTCACCAATTCCGGTGTGAAAAATCAAGTACCGCAGTTCTTCTTCAATTTTGCTGAGGGGGATTTGTGTTAGTTTCCTCTTACGAGGTTGCTGATATTTTATTTTGTGATTCATTAGCTATTTCAAAATCTATATCAGATTATGGAGCTCAAGCATTTTCTCTCCATAGTCCCAGGGATTCTCTACCTTTGGTCACAAGCTCATCTCCTCACAGAACTAATAAAGAGGAAGACATTCTGCATCCACTTGGACACTTGCTCCTAATATTTGGGGCTCATTTTACCAATCATGGTTTTCTGTTCAGGGCTGCAACATATCATTTTCTTGAGTGTTCCACACATGGTTCGAATCCTCAAGAACCTTTGCTCTCTCTTCAGATGATTTCAGTTGCTCTACATGGGTCCAGTTTTCACCGTGCAGCTGTTTATATTTCTCATTCAGTTGAGTGCATTGTTTTTCTTCCAAAGTGGAATATTCCTCCAGACATATTCATTTAGTTTGGATTCAGAGGTTCACATGCACAGTCTTAGGATGCTACTGCATAGAAGAACTAATTCTTGATTTACTGCTTACTTTGCGGGGGCGTATTTTTCCCATGAGGTTTTCCCCGTTTCCTTGGTTATATTAAGCAGTTACTTTATTGTACAGGGTGACCTATGGCCTTAGTTTTTAGGGCCCTAGAATTTTATGCATCTATGTTTTCTAACTCTTCCTGAGTATAGCTTAAGGGGGGGTGTTGGAGACATTTACCATCATACATACTCTTTTGGTCAAATTGGCCTAGTTAAACCACTATCCTAAGTTTAATTGACATCAGCAAAGCATTAATTACCATCATCCAGTCACACCCACACCTACCTAAAGTCAAGGAGGCTAACTTAGCCTTCTCCTACAGTCAAGGACGCTAACTGGAGCACTCCAGGGGTGATCTGTGTGACATTAATGCACCTAATTGCTAACGGGTGGTTACAATCAGTTCAACCAGTCAGTTATAGTCAGTTAAGGTGCCTCCATTCATTAAATATATTATTTAATGATTATTTATTATTATTTAATGAACTGGAGTCAACAAGGCACCTCCACCAACTTCTGATGGTCATTTTAGCTTCAATTAACTTCATCAGGGTTCATTGGAGTCATGCAGGACTAGCACTTGATGGTTGGATTGCTATGACATGTGTTTGATCTCCTTCAATTGAGATTCAATCATTTATTGCACTTCGATTTCAGTTAGGGTTTGGTGAGTCAATTAGGGTTTTGGTCAAGTCGTTAACTGAGTGATCTTGCATGGTTGAGAGTCAGTTAATCTAGACTCACTCATTGAATTCGAATTGTCCCTTAGGTATTCGAATTATTCATGGAGTTAAGCCATTGCTCAGCATGGAAATTTTAACCCATTATTGTTTATAAAATATACAGAGAGGAAACCTATTCTCGTTCCAGTTATTTTCCAATTCATGAGTATTTGTTAATAATTCTTTGATGATTTTAATTCCTAGTTCCTAGATCATGTGCAAGAATTAATATAGTATGTGAGATAAAGTGGTAAATAATCTCTCGTTATCTACTTAATAGTCATTGGCGCTAGTTCTCTTGGAGACAAGAAAATTTACATGAATTAAAAAGTTTCCATCACAATATCCCATAGTGTAATGGACAAAATAATAACCAATTTTTGTACTTAAATGACTAATAATTATGCCAGCAGAATGTAACAACCCCCAGTCGAAAACAAAAGTGATCCTTTCCTAAGACACCTTATACTTTTGATACAAGTACATAAACCATTACTACTCTTATAATTATCATTCAAATCTTTCCTTGAAGATATAACTACATAATTGTTAAATTACTCATAACCCACACACATTTAAGTACACCGACAACTAAGAAAGATCTTTTTATGCATTTTCATTTTATAACAATATTTAGGCTTTAGCATTTCCTTGGAACTTTACCTTGAAATCCATAACATAGTATTCTCACCAACTCTTATAATGGGATTCATAACTTCATGATCTAACACCATGCATGCAACATACTTTAGATTAAAAACTTATTTACCCATTTTAGACACAGTTCAACATGTATTGGCTAGAAACCCTTCTAAATTATTGGTCTCTGAGTAATTACAATTTATGTTTCCAGCATTATTATTCGACCATAATGTTTGTAACCTCAATTTATAGATTTACCATCTTCTTGAGAAAAGGTGCTCTTCCCAACAACTATCCATCACCTCACTAATGAAATATAATATGTACACCATAGCTCTAGCATATATTTTCATAATATTTAATCCACAATAAATTACTGGTGCTGATGACGCTAGGTTAGTGTGGCTAATGAAGTGATCGTAAATCTTGCAAGAACTCATCAATGTCATCACTTAAGATCATATTGCATTTTTTTAAATCATAGTAAGTGTAGTCAAGAAAACCATGATAACCCTTACTTTCCTTGATGGTTGTCTTCTAAGTAATAAACAAATTAAAAAAAAATGTTGCATGGAAAAATGATAAATCCACCATCTGGAAACAAGAAAAAGTAACACATGCACACAAAACATGAGAGGCGCCAATGTATGTGGTTCACCCAATCCCTGGGCTACGTCCACAAAACGGTCACGTCCTGTGACATTTAATTCATTAAAGGTTACAAAAATGCAACATCATTGTTGCCGTAGTATATTTCTATTAGTCTCACAGACTAACTTTCCATGAATATATTTAATCTGTCCCTAGGAACTCTTGATTATCCCATTCCTGCAAATAGTGGTAGACCGACTACCATGAATTAATGTTCATAACTCATAAATAAAGAAATAATGTTTACAATAGAGTTCTGCTCTCAAAGCTAGAACCTTTCCTTATTGTCATTAACATCCCATGAAGGACCCTATACACTATACTCATATACTTAATATGCAATGGTTTTCCTTTTTCCTAATACACACCACTCTTGCATCAAAGTGAAGTACCCAAGAGTATTGCCTATACAACAGTTAAATTGTAAAACCAATTATCATATCATTAAAGTATATGTTTGGGTGATTATATGTAAGCATGAGTATATAAATCTATATAGTTATATCACATGTGGTTTCACCTTTAAGCCTTCTTTTATCAAGATATATTTATACCGTTCATGGTATCATTACCCATCTCGATACATTGTGTGTAAATAAAGGAAAACAACTCGTTTCATGTTTTGAACATTGTTAAAGGGGTAGTAATTGTAGGACCTTTGAATCAAGTTGGGTTAGATGACTAAGGAAAATAGGAATGAATATATATATATATATATATATATATATATATATGTATGTATGTATGTATATAAGTACTTAAACCACATATACATTATATCTTCCAGATTCAGGTCTTTAACCTACCAATTAATCCTGCGGCTAGAAGATACGATTTCCAGCTCAAGGGCTCACGCTGTTAAGGGAGAAATTTCTAGTTTCAATTCAGGAGCGACGTTGGCTAAGGTATCAAATTTCAGTGTTTAACTGTTTGGTGAAATTCTTTAAGCTCCAACACATAACAAGGCATATAAGTAATGTAAAAAAATACATAATGTAACACAGGCTTCACACACTCAAACCCCAGCAATGATGTAAATAAAAGAAAAACTCCATGGCAAAATAAAATGCAAGGGACAAAATCGCAGAAGGCATATAATCCCATCAATTGGATTTCAGTTGTGGATGTCCACGCATACTGGGTTGGATTCAAACTTAAAGTGTCCCCAATCAACGCAGACGTGGTTTATGGTTCGGGTCTGAAAAAAATATCAAGGATTTTCCACTGCGCAGAGCCATACTGTGGGAAAAATACAGACCTGGCATGTTTCCAACAAATGCAGGAACATATCATAATACCTATCTCGGTTAAGAACCAAACAGATCTTATTTGATAATTACACACACTTAGATGCATTCATGTTTCTTATACGCCTATCCCTTGGTCGTTCAGGTGCAGGAAAAATAGAGGTGATTAAACATTAAGGAAAAATTTACATACCCTGGTGTGCTTGGGATCCTATTGAGTTCCTAATACTCCATTACAGATCCAACTCCAAGATCTTCACTCAAATAGAAGAGGTTATTCACTGAGCACTGAATGCCCATGCTCCCCAGGTCACGCCCCCTTGCTTGCATTTTTCCTTAATTTATAGCGGAGTGGTGGGCGGATTTATCGGCTAGTTCATATTTTTCCCTCAGAAATTACTGCTCTTTCTATTTCCTTGGCCCGTCCATCAGAAATTAAAGGGAGGAATTTTCAGAATGGTCTGTCAAGGACATTAAAACTCCAGACACAACATAGAAAGATTCCTTTTTAAACAAGTTAGTAACCCCCCCCCACTTGCATGGTCTTCTTTTAAAGAAAATCTTCTTTAGCACAAAATCCCCTTTTTTAAGCTCGACACTATCCTAGCTTAAATTTGTGAGTATTGAGCTTTTAAAAATCAACCTCTAAATCCTTCAATACCTTGGCTTTGACTCTTCTTATTTTTATATTTAAATATTTTGCCTCGACTTACTTAAATAAATTCAACACATGTATATATTTATATAAATGTTGTTTCATAAGTTTTAGTGTCTTTCATCCTAAATTAGTTCCTCACCATGGTTCATTACCATTTAATAATTTATCGAGATACATGAGTGATGATATCTCTTCATCATATTGTCCTTTTGTAACTTGAAAAAAAATGTTTGGTTCTTCCTTTTTTTTAAATTTTAACTCCTTATCCCTTTGTCGAGGTTAATAAGGTGGTAACCTCTGAGGCCATGGCTGAATTATGACAGAATTCAACCATCTAGGCTATAGTATTTTTAATCAAGCTAGTTACGGCAAAAGAAAAATAGGGATCCCTACAGGATTCCATAGTTACTATGTTGGTCAAACTATGGCATCGAATTAAGGTTCCCTAACCATTCTCTTCTTTCCCTCCTTGTTCAGTTTCCCGTCGTTTAAGTTGTCTTGATGTTTTAAGATTTAAGAAATTAATCGCCTAACTTTCAAGTTTTTCTTTTGGTGGGTCCTTGGCCTTGAGCCCCTCACCCAGAATCCTTGTACAATAATATTCCAAATATACAAATTGCTTAGGGGTATATAGGAGGGACATTACAATTCTCTTACTCATGTGATGATTTCATGATAGGTGATTAATTCTCTATGGGCGCCCTCTCTCTAGCCTATGTATGATGAAGATAGAAGTAATCCAGGCTTTAGAAGGGCATGAAAACTTGCAGTAGGAAACCAGTCCTTTAGGACACAGTAGAAAGGTTACTAGATGGTTTTGACCTAAAGAAATGTTGCATTATTTGCAGGCTTGAAGCAATCTCAGCCAACATAAAAGGAAATTGGATTTAGTCAGATCCCTACAATGACTTGCACTTTAGTAGGTTGTCATGGTTTTAGTCCACACTTTGGTTATTGAGATTTGATGGACACCTTCCTGAGTGAAAGTGTTCCTCATCAGTATCTAAAGGAGTGTTTTGTGTGCCATGATTAATGGAAGAATATAGGCCTGCAAATACCCCTGTGTACAGCATTATTTTCAAATGCAAGTTTACAGCATGACTACAGAATTTTTCTTCTCAAGTCTTCCTACATCTTTGGCAGCCTGTAGGCATGTGGAAACTTGGCAGTAAAGGAGGTTTAACTCCCCAGTATTCACCTAAATCATCCTGCAGCAAAACAATATTCCAGATTCATCAAAGACCAGCGCTCCACATGGAGGAGGGTTTGTAACTTTGTACTCATGTCTAGGCTCATTTTGGTGAGACGTTACTAGTTAGAGATTATAACCCTAGATCAAGGGTATGCAATTGCTATTTTGATGGAGCAATCACCTTATTGACCCCATTTCTTGTCAAATTTAGAGGAGCACTCCATCATTTCAGGTTGTTCGTGCACTCGTTCATGCTTTTGGAGAATCCATCCTACTTGGGAGAGGTTTAGCTTAATTATTAATGGAAGAATCTAGGCCTACAAATACCCCTGTCTACAACATTATTTTAAAATGCACTTACAACATTACTGCTGAATTTTGCTGCTCAAGTCTTCTTACATCTTTGGCAGCCTATAGACCTACCTTTACAAAGGGGTCAAAATCACAACTTCCTTATATTTTCCAAAACCTTAAGAAAAAACTACCAAGTACGGGGTGTGCTGGTGACGATAAGGGTAGAAACCCCTAAAACTCAGCTATTGTACAAGAAATAGGATGTTGAGAACTATAATTTCAAATCTTAAAAAAGTTACAGAGCTTTGGATAGAGTAAGAAAAATCCACACTTGCTCTAATACCATGTTATAAATCATGAGATATAGTATCTATGAGACTCGCTCTAGGTGCATTTGCAACAACGAGGTTTATATCCAAGGATAGACTGGTTCTAAGCAATTATGGACATAAGTAGGACAAATATAGGCATGTTTAGTTATTTAAACAACCCTAATTAACAAGCGTTCTTAATCCTAGGTCTGAAATGACACCTTTTTCTTCAGGGAGCAGACATCCAAGCAAAGAAACAACTCGGATTTTGGTAGCAAATCAAACAAAATGTTAAATTATTATGAACAACTCATATTTTGTATGAAGAGTATGATTAACTAGGGGGTTTGTAACTTGTTTTATGATTGATTACACTTGTAAAGGATAAATAAGGTTCAACAATTTCAGACTTTCCTCTTATTTGTGCACATTACAAAGAATATATGTTGGCATCACTATGGCCATTCATCCCTACTTCTAACTTTTGCTCAAAGATTGGCCTAGTTTCTATTTGAGGGTTTAACATATCGGTAAATTTTGGTTTATGTTGAAGAATGCTTCTAAAGCCCCAACGTTTTCAATTTTTCTCCTTCTTCTAGCATTTTGATCATGGATAGTAACCCTTTAGGCTTCATTGGATCATGATCAAGGAAATGTTTTTAAAAGATTGTTTTTTCACTCACATTAAGGTTTTATTTAGTGGTCCAGATCTGAAATCTAATAGGATTGTCATCCAAGATTAAAAATCAAAATTGATATATGAAATAGTGGTCAAAATATTGTATTTCAACCTCAACCTTTTGGGAACCCTACACTCAGCTTTAAAATTTATAAAAGTGATCATCAAATTCAAGTCCTTAAGCTGTAGGCCCATGTTATTTTGGAATGCCTTGTAAAATCTTGGAGATCACTCTATTTTGTTTTATACTTACTATAGATGAGACTCAGAGAACTATTTTCTCCGTTATTAATCTATAACCATCAATCAAACTTGAGTATTATTGAGGATCAACAAATTTAGACATTTGACTAAAGGAAATAGTACTCTGTTTTCATTAATGAAGAGAGCATCCGTGTATGCTTTTATATTTTTCATTAATCCTATTTATTATATACATGTAACAAAGCTAAAAGCTAAATTTTATCCTAATTAAATGAAAAGGATCTCTCATCTAATTGTCATGATAGGAAAACCTAGATTGATTATATGGCATTGATAACAATCACTAGTCCATCTTAAATGATACAATCATTATTGCATGTATGTACTCTGTATGCCCATAATCCCCGTGCAATATATACATATGTTAAATGTATAATTTTTTCATTTTGATGATTGTTCCTAATGAATTGTTGAATTTTATGTTGTGGTAAAGCCATTGCATTACAACATTGGCATAATTAGTAGTGAACACTCTGTTGGCAAGTGATTTGATTTCATGAAAACAAATTTACTCAACAAATTGCACCCAAATTCATATACAAAGTTATAATGAGCCATTTCTCAACCATTGCATTACAACCTTGGTGTAATTAGTAGTGAGCACTCTGTTGGTAAGAGATTTGATTTCATACAAACAAATTTACTCAACAAATTGTCACCCAAATTCATATGCAAAATTATAATGAGCCATTTCTGAAACCGTTGTACCAAGCTTAGATTCCTTTATTTGGTATCCATCTACTGAGTATACAGTCATATTTCGAAACTCTGTGGTTCGATTAACATGTTGTATGAGGTATTTTATTTATTATTGGACCATTAAAGCAGCAAGTTTGGTTATTAGTACTATTATTCACCATGTATGAATTCTCATGTTTCACACTAATCATATTTTCGTAGGAGTTTTCCTTTCTACTTTATTTGAGTGGAAAAGGGTAAATATGTTAGATGAATTTTTTCTCAAAGTATAGGAGCAATCAGGTGTGGGAAGTGATTAGATTATTACAAGTATTATTCTTATGAAGCTAAACACTTAGCTTGAGAGATCTGATAGCTTGATAGAATGGGAGAATTTACAACTCTGAAAATAGATTCAGGAACAAGTTGAGAAGAAAGTTGAATGACCGGGTTTGAGTTGGATATGTATTGTTGTTAACATTGGGTATTTACGTGGGTTATTCAGTTGTAATAATTTGTACATTAATAAAAGGGATTCAAGCATGTGACGGTATTCATATCAATTATGGAGTTTATTAATTGAAATGTGTTGGTCCTATTGGAACCATTTGTCGTTTGTTGAGATTGTAAAATCTTGTTAATGGAATAAGGTTTTGTGAAGTTAATAAAAAAAATGGATATTTGCAACTTCACCAAGAGTATCGAGGTTCTCTACAACCTAGTAGGGGGAGATGTTGTAACGTAATGTGGGTAACGTTGACATACTATAAACCACACCACAAAGGAAAAGCATGTCATCTTATAAAATTAAAATTTAAAACCAAAATAGATCCATCTTAAACCTAGCTAGGAATCTTGAATATTATACATGGATATCATAATACATATGCTCATATTGACAGATAGAAAGACAGATTATTAACATATATATATAAAGCTTTCAAATGCAAGATGGACATAAGAAGAAGGAAACCTTACTTGGGTCCATCTAGTGATAAAGAGAACTTGAATGAAAACCAGCAAAACTTTCCATGTGATTAATGATATGAAAAATATAATTCCTATGAGATCAGATCTCGAAGATAAAACAAGGCTGTAGGCCGAGGCTATGTCTACATATAACAAACTCATATCTGAAGATGCCTGTGAAGACATAAAGGATTTTGGTTAGAATCAAGAAAAAGGTTTCAAGCCCAAAATTAGAAATTGTTTGAACAGAAACATCTAGGGAAATATTTTCTTACCTGGATTAGAACTCTTCCCACAGGTGTGGTATCAAAAAAGGCCATGGGTTCCTTGAATATTGAATTGATCATTCCATTGAAAAATACCTTTGAAACTCACAATCTCTACAACACAACAATTCGATCCCTTCCATAGACAAAAGCTCCACTACATAATGAAATGCTTGCATATACTCCTACCAAAATACCACTGTCAATATTTGGATTTAGTATTACTGATGCAAGCCAATAGCTGGAGGATAGTTGGCCAACAAAAAAATCTCCTTGTGATATTACAATGCAAAGGAGGAGTAATTCCCCTCCTGCTACATGAAAGTAATCACAATATGGTTGCAATCCGACATCTCCCTTTCTTTCTCTTCTTCTGCAATCAATTGCCCTGTGTTAATATAAATATCTCCTACACTTTATTCTCTAACCAGTGCACTTGCACTCTGCATCTTAGGAAGTTATAATGGTATTATGTCGGTTTGTTGAGATCCTAATGAAGCAGGATAATTCATTGGGTCAGCAGAAGGCATGGCTTCCATATGTGAATTTACAAGTTTCTCAAATGTTTGTCCTATGACTAATATTTTCTCAAAGCCCCCGTCTTGCTTGATTTCTCCACCTTCCATGACCTATGAAAATAGATGAAATAGGCCGCAACATTCAAAACTCCAGAAGAAATAGTAGCTTGTAAGAAACCATAAAATTTCATAAAGTGAATTTTCTGATTAAGTGCATAGAAGATCGAATTTGCTCTTATAAGGATTTTATCAGCACTAGGAAGAACTTCCACTTTATGGGTGACTAATATGACTGTTTTCATTGCCAACGCTCCCATCACTGTATAAGTGATGTGAATGATAATTATGGGGAAAATTTTAAACAAATTTAGTTTAATATATGAAAGACTGTAATAAGTAGTGGGAAGGGTAGGTTTAACGATATTCTCAGATTTTGGAAGGATTTGGGAAGCTCGATGATGTATATTTTGATTTCATTCTTGAAATAACAATATAATGATTTTTTTCATGGAAAAAAAAAAGTCCTAAAAGTGAAATCTAGCACAAGCCTAGTACAATTAACCTTATTGCCATCTTAGTCATAACACAATTTATAGTAGTCTTATTACCTCTTAGATATTAGAAATATAGCAGTCTTCTTGAATGCATCTCACCATACATTTGTTACTTTTATATCTACTTTTACTTTAGCCTATATTGCGTTGTGCTTCTAGCTATGGATCTAGCTATGAATGCATATGGCATACTGTGACTTCTGTAAGGAATGTCACAAATGCTAAGGCAGTTTACCATCAAAATTGTGTGTGTGTGTGTCTGTGTATTTGAAGTAAGAACAAATACTAATTCCCTCAACTGGAATTTCACCTCAAATTTCAACAACTACCCTGTTTTTTCACATTCCCATTCAAGTCAAGACTCAATGAATATGTATTTAATATTTCAGCGTTGGTCACAAATCAACCTTTGGGGTATATTGAATGTGTACACAACAACAATCACACGTTAACAAATATCGCAGAATTTGTAACAAATAAACACTCACAGTATATTAAATGTGTATGCAACAGTACTCACAAATTGATTAATATTTACATAATAGGTAACAAATAAACCCTTAATTTATATATTAAATGTGTATACAACAGTACTCATAGATTTATTAATATTACATAATTGGTCTCAAATAAACACTTGGGGTATATAGTAAGTGTATGTGACAGTACTCACAGACTTATAAGAAGGTGAGGCACTCAATTTTGAGTGGAGAATAGGCGGTTGGCCTCCTCTGCTTCCTCGATGATGACTTCAACATCCGTGACATATGTGACTGATTCCAAGATGCGCTTGGTTCTGTCATAGCCCTCCTTCTTCACCTCAGTTACGAGGTGCTTGTGGTGCTTGACCAGAGCTCTACTAGGGCCTCCCTTGCTGTTTTTGACATGTTGTTCTCACTGCTCGATCAAAACCTATGAAAACTTTTATTCTGAGTGTGAATCTGCTTAATCAAAATGAGTTGTAAGTGTGAATATCGGCTTCTAGAATGGAGGCGTGGTGGAATGGATTTCTGAAGCGGCAGAGGAGGGTCATATGAACGAAAGGTCCAAAGCATCAATGTAAGAAAGATAATAGATACAAGTGCACTATTTAGTTTTCAAATATTGAAAAAAAAAGTAAAAAAAATAAAAAAAATAATATGTTAAATATAGACATTGAGAAAGTGAAATGAAATTTAATAACATAAATATAACTTGTTTCATTCATTATATATATCATTTTTTCATTAATTATATATTCATTATATGTAAATAGAAAGCTTATATAATTTGTTCTTTGATTAAATATTTATGATATGTATTATAATTAGCATAGATCCATTTTAAAAGGGATCTAGCAAGAGTTTAGAATGATCAAATCTCTTCAGATGCAAACTTGTTTTTAAAATATAAATGTTGTTAAAACCTTTTAATGTGCTTAATTTGTGTTTATATATATATATATATATATATATATATATATATATATATGTTGTAAATGTTTTGATTCTAATTTGAGTGAACATGTTCTTATTTTATAATTTTTTTTAAATGACACGTGTCAAGTCTAGGATGAGCATGGAAGGAGTTACACATCTTCAATTTTTCTAATTATTGTTTTTTATATATGTTGTTGTAAATGTTTTAACTCTAATTTGAGCCGTCATGTTATTATTTTTTCTAAAGGATGCGTGTCAAATCTAGGATGAGCATGGAAGGAGTTACACATCTCCCCCTATTGGGCTATAGAATGTGCATCTTCGGTGCGATGAGCTGACATGTTCTTATTTTATAATATTTTATAATTTTTTTAAAAGGACACGTCTCAAGTCTTGGATGAGCATGGAAGGAGTTACACATCTCCAATTTATCTAATTAGATTTTTTTTATATGCGATTGTAAATTTTTTAACTCTAATTTGAGCCGGCTTATTATTATTTTATAATATTTTATTATTTTGTTTAAAGGATGCATGTCAACTCTAGGATGAGATAAGAAGGAGTTACATGTCTGCCCATATTGGGTTGTACAATGCACCTCTTCAGCATAATTTATAGATCCATCACTTATCAAACCAACAAAAGTTTGTTAAACTCTTCATATAAAAACATGAGTTCAAATTATGCTCAATCTTAACTTTTATACCCTTATACAGTTCTTGATTAGCAACAACTATTAATGTGTTCTTCAGTCAACTACTGAACATTAATGAATGAGAATGCACCTACATAAGAAACCATAAATGCACAATAGAACAACAAAATCCAACCACACAAAATAGAAACAAGGATTTACCCTAGAAACCCCAAGTGGGGAAGACCAACAAATGTTTGTCTTCTTCTTGTTATTGGATTTGATTACAAAAACACAACAATAATCCTTCAGATAAACCCTTTGGATATAGACCAAAACACACATGAAAATGATTCCAATCCTCTCTGCAAACTAGATAGACAAATCCTAGATCCATATTGGATCCAATAGACAAAAAAGAAGTGACTCTTCCCTGGAAAAACTTATAATCTGCAAGTGAGATCTAGAATGCTTACTACAAGAGGAAAATCGTCTCTTGCAATTGTGATCACTCACTCTCATCATATAATCACATGATCAACAATGTCATCATTTCCATCATAACCATCGTTGTTGTTGTTGTCATCATTGTCATTATCATCATAATAATAATTCATGGAATCATCATGATCGTCTTCATTATTGTTATCATAATGATTATTGACATTGTCATCAGTTTTTCATAATTACCTTAGGCATAATAACTATCATTGACCCAAAAGATGTGATTAGTGGAAAATGGTCGTGGACGAGACATGTGACCTACAATTAGCTATGATGCGTCTAGGTATCAATATGGTACTATTTCTAGTACATAATTTGTAATTGATGTATAAGGAACCTAATTTTCCGTTGGCATGTGCTTAACCCGGTTTGCTTCAATGGTGCAGCAAGGATAAAGATGGTCAACGAAAAATTCATGCAATTGCTTTGTTGGATCTCTAAAGATCAAGGTGCATGGCACCAATATTACTAATAGAAGGTAGACAATTCACAAAATTTACACTTCATTGTCAAAATTTCAATTCTCCATGGCACAATTAAAAATAACTAATTCATATTCCTCTAGCTAGTCATTTTTATGTCGTGACTAAATTAGTTGTTTATCTTAGTCATTTTTAACTCTGTCACTTATTATCTAGTTATATTTGTTAACTGTGAGTAAATTAGTCATTAATTTTAGTCGTTTATAGTTGTGTCAATCAAATTTGTTCATATTTAGTAGTAAATCACTTGAAAAACCTGTGGTGACTAGAATTTTTAGTCACGTAGTAGCTAATTCCTCATTTTGTATTAGTGTATGTTTCCTATTAGGATTATGTTACACTAGTCTTACAAAGTTTTTATTTATGGTAGGGTTTAAGCCTATGATTAAAAAATATAGTTCTAAAACATTTAGTAATGAGACCTTTCACAATTATAGAAAACAGTATTAAATCTATAAATCCTAAAAACACATTACGTGTATAAGTTTATAAAAACAAAAGTAAAAATTAAAAACCATCATCAAACAATTTTATCCATTAAAATAAACTATTAAACTAGACTCACGGAACACTGATCAAGTCCCTTGGAATCCAAGTGCATCGTATTATCACTGTCACAAACACCACTAAACTTACTATATAAAAATATATGAAACATTCGTTGCTTAAAAATATTTAAAGGAACTGATAAACGATGGACAAGACATCCAACAAAACAAAATAATAACTAAATAAAAAAATTTACATTCATCCATGATATCATTTAAACTACTCATTAAACAAACCAATAAACAGGCTAAACAAATACACGTAATCATGTACCACGGATCTAATCCCTTGGCAATCAAACCACATAAACACTGCATAGGATTCGTTGTTTTAAAAGCATTAACAATTATTAAAATTACATAGTCATCCACGATATCAATTAAACTATCGCTTTTCCCCAAAGAACAAATCTCCATCCATCCTGTAAAAAGAATAGGCTAAGCTAATAAAATGTTGGCATATTCACATTTTCTATCATCGAGATATATTTATATATAAACTTTCTATGCTACAGTAATAATAATTAAATCGCAAACAGAACCATCAATATAAGGCTTAAATCTTGTTAATGTTCGTGGGAGGAAACATTTTACAACTTAAACCTAATTTTAAACACAACAAAGAGTCACGGCATTCATCCACCCACAATTCGAATATTGATAAGGGTTGGTTATAATGCCTTCACAACAACCCAACTTAAAACATAAATAAACCCATCATTGAATCTCATAAAGCTATGGCTAGGAGTGTTTAATTATGAAAAAGAAATAACAAGAATAAACATTAAAGATCAACTATCGAAACCCATAATCTCCCGTTGGGAGTGTTGAAATTATTTAAATGAAATAATAAAAACAAATGCCAAACAAAACATCAAATCCACTAAACATTGGTCATAAGTCTTTCCATGCACAAAATAATTATAAATTATAAACATTATAGATACACAAGCTAGGCCACATAGGAAAACAAAGGTCACGATAATACAGCTACCATCAAAACCACGGGATTAAAACAATACAATGATGGCATTATACCATTTAATCCAAAACTATATCAATATATAAATGTTGAACAAAGATAGGATTGACCTCTGTAAACATATAGAAACACATTCAATATTTACAATACAATGAATAAATAAACAACCACCAGGAATCTATCAAGAATTCCAATAAAGCATGAATCTAGGGATTTTCCCTTCATTTCTAAACATAAGCGAAAACAACTAACTATTATAATATTACATAGAAGTAAATCTCTTTTGAAGAATGCTAACATTTCATACAATTACTGCAAGGGCATAAGACCCGAAATAAATCCACACTCAAGAATAAATTATCCACCTAATTATCATAGTGCTATTGTTAAGCAATAGAACTCATAATTTCCAACCTTCCTATACAAATTAATACATAATGTTCACAACAACAAAGAGTTGGAATCATAAACCAACAACACCTTTATAAAATTCCGAAACCGAGTATTTTAAATTACACGGTAAAAATATCCGCAATTGTGTTCATTTTACAATGCCCAAATGCGCTATAAAACGCAAGAGCCCCAAACCCGCGATTAAAATTTGAGAAATGTTACTACTTCCCCAAACCCTTGCGAATCCCAAATGGGAAGCGTGTTACAAACTATAAACAGAGAACCCATGCAAACCCCATTAATGAACAAAGAAATAGGTGAAGGATCTTTTCATATGGGCTTACTAGGTATGTGTTGACAACCCTTTATTCCTCGCCACAATCTCAAAGATTCCCCACGCTAGTCCAAACTGCAATAAAAAAAATTTGAGGCATCAAAACTACGTATTACCAAATATCAAATCAAATGTGTAAACAAGTTTAAGCCATGTCTTAATCTGCATACTTGTTAAACCATTTTCTCATGAACTATAAACCATGCATATGTCATTAAAGGCCAACAATGGAGCTCACATCCACTTCACCAAAACAACAAAAACAATTGCAAAAGAATTGTTGCGTAAACCCTAGCCTGGGTTTTATTCCATCCCGAGCGTGGAGGAGTTCAAACATCCTTCACATGGTAACTATTAATATGCCAACTATCACCCACCATGTTTTAAATCTCAAACCCCCTTTTCTATATTTTTTGGTTTCATCAAGTGCGTTGTGTTTCAAAACCATACCAACCCTTTAGTGTTTAGGGTTAGCAATATTTTAGGTGCTAGGTATTTCCCCTTTTTTTTTTCAGGCACATGTAGCATAGGTTTAGCAACAAAATACCTACAATAAAATTAAATACATCATGCATCAATTCAAAAGAAATAAATAAGACAAACTTTCATAGGATTTCCTTACATTTCCGAATAAGTCACTAGAAAAAATCTATCCACTCCTCGCCTTTAGGTACAGAGGTAAGTTATCCTTGCCATTTAGTAAAATAGGAAACCAAGTAAACTTAACATGTATTCGAACATGAATAAAACAATATCATAACATGAGTAAACTTGATCATGCACACACACATCAATATATAAAATAACGACACTAAAAATCATCGTAAAACTGAAAACCATACAAGAATAGAAACTAAACATGAACATAGGCATAATTCCTATATCGATTTTACAATTCTAAAGTTAAGTATATATGTCCCTTAAATATTACTAGTATTATTATCTCTACAAAAAAAATATTTACTGATTTTAGGGACATTACAAGTGGTATCAGACTCAGAATTTTGTAAACTAATAGGAGAATATGTGGTACTAAATGTTTAAGTTACATATTTTTGGAAAAGTTTAAATCATGGACACTGAAGAGGACAACAATGGACAAGGGTAAATTCCCGAAGAGAAGAAGAACTTGTGCTGGAATTAAATTCTGACCTAATGAAGACAAGAGCTTTAAAGATGGTAACATGAATTAGAGAAAAGAATAAATTAATCTTTACCTCGAGGATTAACTGTAGTAAGCTCTCATGGACATCCTACCCACTTCACAAACAATTCCAAGGAAAATTATCATCTTAAAAGGACAAGCAGTTTAAAGGAAGAGGGAAGAGAAGAACACACTCTTGATCTTCGAGAATGAGAATATCACCATCCTTCAAGTGATGCTTCACCCTTTCCTTGTAGAAAAAGGCATAAAATTTATGAGAGCCTTCAAGGAGAATGTCGAAATATAAAATTCCATTGCTACTCTTTCAGAAGCAGAATAGTTCGAGGAACACCGCGACACAAATTTCGGGAATTTTAGGGTTTGGTCAGGGCGAAAATTATTAAATTGTGGCTATTAGACACCGTGCAGGTTGCTTCCTTGGTTTTTAAAGGTCTGTAGTTTAGTTTTGAGCTCATGCAATGGACCGAAGGAAAATACAGTGTCAAATACATCACCATCGCTATCCTTAAATATTTCCTCTAGTTTCTAAAATTCATGAATTTGTGCTTCAATTTCCCGATCACCCGCAATTTTAATTATTTTAGGTAAGTTAATATCTGGCCTACTGCGCTGATGGCGGTTGGAAAAGTATTTGTCCAACCTGTATTCCACAATCTGCAAACAAGTTCTTCTCCAAGGAAAAAATTCCAAATAACCGCAAACATATATCTTTCTCCCTTTATAATATTCTTCTTTGGCGGTTTTAGGATCATGACGACCGTTTTTTTCATGGGACACTCGATCTCCATCTGGAATCCTGAGATTCAAGTTAATGTTGATAAGGCTTAGTTGAAATCCATTTGGAAACTAGCAGTGGAGATAACTCACAGTTGTTATATTAAATGTAGTAGTTTAATATTAACTTTTAAATTAATTATTAGATACAACTATTAGCTTAAGTCCAATGATGATTCAACTATGAGATTAACTTCAACTATGAGCTTAAAAACCACAAATTAAGTTGTTGTTTTACTAGATTAACTATTGGATGCAAGTAATCCACACATTCTTCACAGAAAAAACATTATAAATATGTAAAGTATATGTCTCTCTTCTGAACATATTAATTTTATTAATGTAGTTGTTTCTACTACATTGTGGATACACTCTGCTTCATGTTAGGATCTGAACCAGGATGCTTCTGGAGGCTTGATATTCTATTTTATCTTTTGTTCTACGCCATGAATTCCTTCTCAGGATTCATATCCTCGACTGATGGATAAGTACTGCAAATAGAAGCTTTAACCTAAGAATAAATATTCAGATATAATGGGTTGAAGCAAAAAAACCTAGAAGCCTCAGCTAACGTGGCTGTAAACAACAATATAACAATCATGGCATGACACTTCATCATTCAAGTAATTTACTTAAGTTGTTTGGATTCAATATGGTTATCACAAGAACAACAAAGGAAGACAATATAACATATTGTTGAGAAATAAAATATGATACTCTGACAAACAAAGTATACAATGAAAGACCAGAGGAGAAGATATAAAGAGACTACACCGAGATAAGTCTATGCAATAGAACTACAGACCAATAGAGGAAACTTTGAATGGTGAAATGATGGCCGATTATTATTTAATAAATTACGACTATAGCCCAATATTTGTGATAATGGACCATTAATAATTGCTACAAAAATACCATAAAATAGTACAATCGGCGGGTGGGCACTGCAATCCGAACATATTTAAACAAGTCTTTAGATTGCTTTCTTTATGGACTAGAATCATGGAATTTAGTTTTATTCCTGGATCATTACGCTGCATTTTACTTTTCTACCATCGTTATACACAACAACAAAAAAACCGTCTTTTAGCATCATAAGTTAGTACCATTTATATTTTGTGGTGTTAAGGTGGTGGTATTAGCACTAGTTACACTTTTGTGCTATTATTAGCACCACTTACATTTTGTGGTGTTAGGATGGTGGTATTCGCACCACTTATATTTTGTGGTACTAATATGGTGTTAATGTTTATTAATATTATTGGAAAGGGAAATTTTCTTCATCTATTTTAAGATAAATGCATTGTTGGAAAGTACCATCAAGTGGTGTTAAGCTATTATGTGCCACATGGACATGCAGTAGTAAAATTTAACAAGTGGTGTTAATATATTATGTGTCACATGGACATCTACAAGTAAGATTTAATTATGAGGATTTGGACCATAAACAAAACAACTTGACAAATAATTATTTTGTAAATAATTTAATTCAAATTTTTTTCAAGATTAATTTATGAGTTTTTGCAGGACAATTACAACAAATTCAATTATTTATCTTTATAATACTTAAGCAAAAAAATTCTTATAAACCCTCCTCCTATCTAACTCTATCTAAATGTATATGTTCACGACAAAAATGTCTACTTTAGATAACCGATAAAAATGTCTATTTTAGATAACCGATTCGGTGTTTTGTAACCTCATGATGTGCCCCTCTGAGGAGAAACACCACTTAGTCTTGGACACTTTATTTATGAGGTTTTCCACCACAATCACAACAAGTTTACAAATAATTATTTTCTAAATAATTCAATCAAAATATTAATCTTTAATACGATTTAAATATTACCTAATACTCTTAATATTAAGACTTTTCTTATGCAAACCATGGACTCAATAATTAAAAAACGTTTTACAAGTGTAAAACACAACTTAGCAAACCAGGTAAAGATTACACACACATGTTTCTCACCATGTGTATTTTGCAGTATCAATTCAAGGATAAAATTTATGACCGTGGCTAATAGCCAAACTTTTTTCTTCTTATTACAGTTCAAGAACAGAAAAGGGAAACAGAAAAATAAAGAGTGAAAAGTACTCGTGGGATTCTACCTTGCTAACAGTGTTGTTTTACAAACCCATTAAGGTTATATATCTATATAGGTAAACTGTGTTCTAAGTGAACCAAACCAATCGATTTTTGGCTCAGGACCACAAAATTTTAACAGCAAAACTACAAAACCCTCACGGGCCAAAAACCAGCTGTAGAAATTATCATTATAGGAAACATAAAAAAGAACTAGCTTTAAGACTTGACAACCCTCACATTCAAGAATGTTACTAAGATATAGCAACAAAACCCATAAGGTTGGCCCGACGCTAGGTTAAAAACCTTATGCAAGACATGTTGGCCTTCACGGAGCCATGCTAAAAGATAACCACAAATCTTACCAGCTGGAAGTCCCAACTCAACAGTCTTTGATACCCTCGATGATGATTCTTTCACCTTCATTTGTTGCTTATCGAGTTTAGTCAACTCAAAAGATTAAAATTCATTTTGTAAAGAAATAAATTTTCTTTTTGTTGTCTCTGATGCAAAGAAACTTACCGTTCCATCATTGTCGACATAGTGACTGTGTATATCCCCAACAAGCTTTTTTTTTGCAACATGATTTTTAGGATCAGGGTTGATGGTTTTTCCCCATTAACGTATTGTTGAACAGAGCCCTCAGAAGTTGAAATAAAATGGAGAAAGACCAACGGATGCCATACAGAATTCCAACAAAATGTTTTGACTCGTACTTCATAATGCCTTAAAACCCTTGGGGTTTTCAGTTTGTACACCTTACAAACAACTAGAGGAAGTGTCATATCCACGAGGTTTGTCTTAAAACAAATTCCTTATTATGTCCTTCACCTCGTACGAAATCTTTCTCAAAGTTCTGGCTGACAGAAATTTCATTGCATCAAGTCAGATGAGACACCTGGGACAAGTGATCATAGTGGAGAATGAAAAGGGTGTTATAGTAATATTAGCACTTTCTACCTTACGAAAAACCTACAATGGAAAATGTATTACAAGGTATTATTATTGTTATGGTTTCAATTATTAGAATAGTAGGCTTAGGGAGGGATCTTAAGCCAAACCTTGGTGATTGTTTGATATAATCTTCACCTAAAATCTTAGCATAGAGTAGAACTACATTATCGAATAACTTCTTAACCTATACAAGTAAATGAAAATTTATGTTTTAGTCACGATGACTAAGTAAGTTTGGGACACATCTTTTGGGTGGCTGGGGAGGACCAAACAACAACAATAATAAACACACTATTATGACAACACTTATAAATAGTTCACTTATGACAAAGTAGTGTCGTAATAGCAGAGTAACAATTTAAGCATGCTAATGTTAATTATGATGAGTGACGAAAGCTTTGCACAAAAAAAATAACTATGAGTCACAACATCTATCCAAATACTTTTCTAGGAAATTCTATAATCATACAGTAAATAATTTTTTTATACGAATTGAGGGGATGTTACACTAGGTTTCTTGCTTAAATAATATTGAAAATAAGTAATTGGGTGTTTTGTTAACTTATTGTGTTTGGGACCCGCAAATCCATAAGTGAATCATGTGAATTTATTTGTTTAAATAGTATAAAAATAAATAATTGTCTTTATTGTGATTGTAGTGTAAAATCTCATAAATTAATCTTGAGCATTTATTTCAATGAAAAAATGGTTAATGTTATTTACAAAATTATTATATGTGAAATTGTTGTGTTTATGCTCCAAATTATTACAATTAAATCATATTTGTGGATATCCATGGCACAAATACCAACATGAGATTTCTCTAGCCTTATGATTCCTTTACCCTAAAACCTAGGTTTCTTCTCTAACCAAGTACTTAAAAGCCAATAGACCTATCTTTACTTATTAAAACTTTATTATAGTTTCAATGCCAACACATAGAAGTTGCAACTATCCTTAGGAAGGTGGGCAATCACCTTTGACTTATTTTTGTTTCACCTAGATTCCTAAAAACCTATTTTAGGGCCCTAAGGTAGAGGCTTTTTCTCTCTTAACCATGTCCATCCATTAAGGCCCATCCTTTGTGTGCTAAAATACTAACAATGATAAAAAAAAAAAAGTTAATCATATATCATAAATTTAATACCATCAATAAAAATATTCTCAATTGTATAATCCAATTTTAATTTAAAATTTGTTTATTACTACTTTATAAAAGTGATAAATTAAAATTAATTATTTTTAAATTGTATAAAAATAAGTAATTTAATCAATTTGATTTAAAAAAACTACTTGTTAATTTATTTAAACAAATAAATAACAAAACTCAAAACCTTTATTTATTGTAGAGTGTAATATTATAATTTTACCTTTTCTCTCTCACTCTCTATCTTTATGTATTTATATATATATAGATAATTCGTTTCAAACAATTTTTTAAGTAACTTGATGGCATTCTTCTATACGCAAAAGCATAAAAAATTCACAAGCACAATAGAATAGAATCACAAAGCTTCCCGACCACCATCTAGATTCTAAAGAGCTTTAAGAACGGTTCAGTTAAATATCTCATAAATTAATCACCCGAAGTCGACAAAGGAATCTCCGAGGCTAATCAAAATTGCCCCAAGTGGTCAAGGGAATCACCGAAGACACCTGCAATAGTTCAGGTGGATATTTAAAATTCAACAAAATGTTGCCAAGCTTGGAAGTTGTCAGTCAAAATAAACTAATGTCAAAATGCTTTTAATAGTAACTAGAAATCATTTCGAGTTGGGAGCATGTGAACTTGTAAATAAAGATCCCTCTAATATCAAGAATCAAGATGGACATCAAAGACTATGTTACGAGAAATGTACAGTAGAACTGGCATGGTTTCACACAAAAGTATTATTAAAGTATACGATAACGCCATCGAGAGTACCTGGATGAAAGACACGGAATGTTTCGGAATAAAACTAATGATGTATGGCCATAGATATGAAGTGTTTAGCACTAAAGAATTCAGGCAATATTTTTGAAGCATTTCTGAATATGTTAATGAAAATCTACCCGAGAAACATCTATATATTGGACTGTTTAGTGCCTAGCCATTTCGAAAGAAGAGTTAACACGACAGATTGTCTTTTAAGGCAGTTCTGAAGTACTTGACTTTCATCGCTTGAAGGTGACAGGGTCTGGGTATTCTATTGGAAATGAAGACCAGAATGGGTGCTGTTATTGTTCTTCTCTTGTTTCTGGTGGACGCTTTTTCATTTGCGGACGCTCGGTTTATTGAGTCATATAACGCTGCAGTGAGAAATAGCCGCAGTCACGTCACTATGAATACTAAGGTCAACGACGGCGTTCTGCCGGGCAAAGATGTTGTGGGCGATAACAACTTGACGAGATCTGAGCGTGGAAGTGGTCATGAAATTGGTGAGAAGAAAAAAGTCCCTTCTCATACGAGAAAGAAGAACGATAGAGGTATGGCTTTTCATCCGCTAGGTCATAGTCCAGGAATAGGGCACGATGACCCCCCTGGACGTGGGTGACAATTCTGCTTCATGGGGAAGCGCTTGCTGACCGAAGTTACACAGTCGCAGGTTATATACGAATTAGTTGTCTCCCATCAACGTTACCTTTTTTTATTTGCTTTGCTATTCGTGTTTACATCCATCTTATTTCTCTCGTTGTCGAATCTTCCGAGTGAGGCTCATAGTTATCAAATGCTTTCACTATTGTAAACTGTATCTATCATGCTGTACTGTATGGTGCACAGAGATAAACAATATGAAAATGTACTATTTTGCATCTTTTACTGAAAAATAATGATTAAATAGAATGAAATGTGTTACATATAAGAAGAACCCCTGTGATGACTTTAACATTGTGTTATCCGAACTGAAATCCTAGATTATTCCTAGATTATTTCATGCACAGTTTAATTTAAACAAATTCTAATTATTTAAACATTATTACATAATTACCATTCTATTTAATACCAGTTTAATTTAAATATATTTTAATTATTTAAACATTATTACATAATTACCATTCTATTTAATATTGTTTTATTGAGTAATTTTATTTAATAGTGTTAAAAATTTCTTTATAAAATAATAACTTATAACTAAGAGGCTTCTAGGTTACATTATATTTTGTTTTTTAAATAATAATTTTGGTTGTAAATAATGTTTAAAAAGAAATGAATGAATTTTTATGTTCATATATTTTATTATCTTAAAAATATTATATATGTTTAATTTTATTAGGATGATGATGATGGTTAATGGTTAACTTCAAGTGAGACCAAACTTTGGTGTATGTAACCTAAAGAAACTAATTATTTAGTTTGGTTTAAAATTATATGCCTATAGTCAAGAAACTTGGAGAGAAGCTCCGGAACTCACTATATATAGATGTATATTTATTTATATTATATTGGTGTATATTTAAGTAATATTATTGTATATACAAAATATATTTCATTATTTTTTCATATTGGATTTTGTAATTACTGTGTACATATCTTGGAATTTTGGGGTGGACTATCATCTATGTTTTTCATTTATGAGACAAGTGTACTCTCAATATTGTTTAGATCAAAATTCATAATTAATAATTTAAAAATAAAAATAAAAAAATAACTTAGCTAACAAATTCAACTATTGGATTATTGCGCGGAGAGGCGCTCTACAGCATAGTATGGGGGAGATCTTGTAACTTTATGTAACGTTATTTTTATTAATAAAAACTATTTTTTTTAATTATAGGCCAAAATAAATGTCGGCCAAAAAGACAACCTAATATGGGGGAGATGTTGTAATCTTCCTACCTAACAAAGCAATAAAAAAGTAAAAATTTAAACTCATGGTTTTATTTTACATGGTTTAGGAGGGCCTTGCAAATGGTTTTAAGACCATGTGCAAGGCCTCCTAAACAACCCATGGTTGTAGGAAGGCCTTGCATGTGGTTTTAAAACCATGTATGGGGAAATGTTGTAATGTTCGTTCTTAATAAAATAAAAAATAATATATGTGGACCATAAATAATATTAAATATTAATAATAAAAATATTATATGTGGACCTTAAATAAAAAGGTGTGTCTTTCGGTTTGAATCAAATCAATGGATACCTAAAAATACATTTGATCCCTCTCGGCGCTTGATAGAGCCTAGGATTTGGAATAAAAAACTATTACTCTAATGTGTAGTTCTACTCCAAAGACTCCATCTCCATTTGGCAGGTACCATCATGAAAACAATGAATGAACACTCATAGATGACAAGTTAACAAACTCAGCGCCAAGATCTACAGCCCCTCAACACCAGTTTGCTCACTAATTATTTCACAGAACTCTTTATACAATACACGACTTATCCATGAAAAAAACCCAATACATAGGACGATGATAATGATTATTATAGTGGTAAGGTAAATATACATCACAGAGTACTTCACAATCAGATTACAGACTCTTATCGCAGATAGACTTCGGAGGGCGAAGGTCGGCACTGCCTACACACCAAACCTGTATCAGGTTTCTGATCAGATCTTATACCTTAATGGCAAGTCTCAGAGCATACTTCCATGATTTACAGACGCATACTATAACTGATTACAGACTCTATAAAAGAATGTATTTTAAGCAATTCTGATGCGTTCATTTAGCACGAAGCCATGACGCAGAGCATACTAAGCCTTCAAGACTTACAGACTCTGACTTAAGAAGTCGAGCGGACTACTTGCTCAAGACTCCAGACACTTCAGTTGCAGAGCTCACTACTAGCTCAATGCGACTCACTCACAAATGACTCAATGACCTGATGCCTTTCAAATGAGCTCGGGGGTCTTATTTATACAAATTTTAGCCAGTCACCCGGTAACTAAGAACTGGCACTCACCGATCAAAAGTAGATCCGGTTACCAAAACCTACACTAAGAGGTCAGAACTGAATCATCCGGGGCGACAGGTGGGGCCAACCACTGTCGTTATCTCGTCCCTTAACTGGCCAGAGGCATTACGGGGACCCGAAATCTTCTGTCATGGCCGACAGACTCTCGACAAGGTACAAAGTGGAGCATTAGCTGGCCCACGTCAGTTTATTCCTAAACTATTACACTGTGGAGTTATTTCCGACCCACGGCGGGTGATGTGTTGGCAACCATGCTTGCCAACTCAGCCTTTCAGAGGGCCCACGACTGCTTCCGTTCAGTCATATGGATCACGCCCTTAGAGCCATTCTTCTTCAAAGTCGTCTGAGTCATAAGCATCATGACCAAACAGAACATCTTCGTCAAGATTCTCATATGGAACAGGAGATGGAGGCGGATACAGGAACTGAGAGAAACATCTTTCAATATCTGAGCCTTTGAATAGTGGATTCGGCTCACACAGAAATTCACCTCTGAAAATTGATTTAACTTTATAGTCCAGTGGTATCTCTCTGGTTGTTACTCTGGACTCTATCTGATCACCAACGGCGAATCTTCTGATAAACTTCTGCTGAACATAGATCCGATTTCCAAGTGGTTCGTAGGTTCCTCCTTCATGGATGAGCTTGAATTTAAACCATTGGAAACTTTGGTGAGCAACTTCAAGATCGGCCTTCAGATGCAGTATGAAGTTAGCACGCCGATTTTCCGAGTCTGTTCTTGGACAGAAGGTATCCAAGAAGACATCTGTCCAACCAGACCAAGTCTGGTTATATGCGAGATCAGCAGGATCTGCGCAAATGATTATACTACCATTCTCTCTGCAGTATTGGAGAATTAGGTTGTATGATGTCCAGGTGAGACGACCATCACACAGATCAACATATTTTTCTCCATTCTTGTCCTCACCTATCCATAGCTCTCTGCATTCTGAAATCTTCGGGTATGCATTGGCAAAACTTAAGAATGCATCCTTCTCCCATCGCTCTAAGATTTGCAACTTACATGGCGATGTCTGGATATTCTGCACTAAGGTGAGCTGCAGGAATCTTCTGGCTTCATCAACTGAAGCAAACTCCAAAGAATCAATATGGACTTCTTTGGGGAAGATATTGTCCCATGGAAGAATGAACAATCCTTCCTTCTGTAAGAGCTCTTCTGGTGTCTTCGGCTTTCGAGCTCTTTCTTTCTCTTCCTGGACAATCTGCCAGGTGGTCTTTATGGCTTCATCCGCTTCTGGATCTTCAATGCTAAGCCTGGTGCGGACTTCTCTTCTCATGGCTGCTTCTGACATTGGAGCTTTACCTTTTACAGGATCCCTTGGGGGATCTTGATCTTTATCATCTGCTCCTGAGCTGTTTGCAGAAAACATCTTCAATTCCTTCGGCTGTGGCTGTGCAGATTCCCTGGTTAACATGTCAGCCAAACAATTTAAATAGCCTGGCTTATAAACAATTTCATAATCAAATGAACTTAACCATGAAAACCATTTTAAAATACGGCTACTATTTTCAGCCATCAAACTTTCATTTTTGAAGATGCCTGGCATGATCTTCAAGTCTGTCCGGATGGTAAACTTCACGGGTTTGAGAAACAGCTTGAAGTGATTGACAATCTTCTTAACATCCAATATCTCTTTATGTCTTGACGGATAATTTAATTCTGCTCCTTTAAATGAACCGGATCCGTAGCCACAAACATTCTCTTTACCTTTAACGGCTTCTAACAATACACCACCCCATGTTGACGAAGAGGCGTCTGTCTCTATAATAAGCTGACCGTTACCGGTAGGTAGGGAAAGGGAAGGCAGTTCTTTAACCTTTTGCTTAATCTGCCTAACTGCTTTACTCATTTCAGCAGACCATTTAGGAGGGACTTTCCTTAACAGCTGCTGAAGAATCTTAATGTCTTCGGCCTGCCCTTTATAGAAGGGCCGAATGTAATTCAGAGATCCTAGAAATCTCTGCAACTGAATCTTGTCTATAATTTCATCAGGAAACTTATCAAAACATGACAAGACATGGTTCTGGAGGATTACCTGTCCTTTCTGGATCTTGAAACCCAAAAACTCAATCTCGGTCTTACCGATTTCCATCTTTGGCTCTGACAGGACTAATCCATGCTTATATACTAATTCATAAAATTTCTGCAGATGCTTGAGGTGTTCCTGCAGACTGTGAGAACAAATTAGTATATCATCTATATATACCAACGCCCAATGATAATCTCTGAAAATATCCTCCATGCGCTTCTGAAATTCGGAGGGAGCGTTGTTGATTCCAAATGCCAGCACTTTCCACTGATACTGTCCCCTTGGTACCAGGAATGCTGTCTTAAACCTATCTTCAGCTTTAATACCAATCTGATAAAAACCAGACTTCAAGTCGAACTTGCTGAAGATTACACAGCCATTAATCCTTTGTAGGAGGCTGGACTTATTTGGAAGAGGGTAGCGAATCTTCTGTAATACAACATTAAGCGGCTTGAAATTAACTACTAACCACGGCTTACCTCTCTTTTGCTCAGAGTGTTTGTTGACGACAAATGCTCTGCATGCCCATGGAATTTTTGCTGGCTCAAACCTTTCTGCAAAAGTTCTTGGATCTCTGCATCACAGAACTTTACCTCTGACGGTGACATCAATGCGGCTGAGGCTTTCATTGGTCTGATCTTTCAGCTTGGATCATAAGGCAGCGAGACAAAATACTTTTATCTTGTCCAAAATGCATTTGGACTGTCTGAGCAACAATCTCTTCAAAGCCTCTCAATTATTTCTGATAATGTCTTTTCACCATGCAATTCTGAGAAAGCTTTGCTGCGTTCCATCTTCATGAGCTAAGCAGGGTTAGGTGACTGTACAACTGACGGCTCAAGTAATGGACATACAGGTGAACATCTAAAAGATAATGGCATCCTAACATACTTATTGTCGAATGTACAAATGAATATTTGCTTACTATGGTTAAAGAAATATGGGCTAACTTGATGCAGAAAGTTAGATCCTAAGACAACGTCTTCACCCATATCATCCATTCTATATATAGTTAATTTTCTACAGACCTGGTTGAACTTGACTAGGATTTCTGCTTTGGCTTGAAGACGGATGGGTGCTCCATTAATGGCAGTACCGCCATCAATAGTCTTTTCCCAGTAATAACTAGGAAGAGCTGATCTTCGAGCAAGGTTAACTTGACACCCTGAATCTATCATGCAATAAAGTGTATAGGGATTATATTCATAAGGATGGAAAGAGACAGGAATATACAACTTCGGACCTGAAAGCATAGACAGACTGATCATGTGCTGTTGAGGTGGAGGAGAAGGCGGAGGGGACTGTTCTGGCGTTTCTTCTTCCTTCTCTTCTATGCATTCAGTGTTCAGTGCACTCTCATAGTGCCGACTGAGATCATCGTCCGATGATTGATCTCGTTCTAGCTGAATCACCTTGACTTCACTTTTTAATGCTTCTATCTTCTTGCAGAGTTCTCTGAGTTCTGTCTGCATATCTTTGATTTCTAACTTCAACTTAGCTTCTCGGCTCTTTCTGAAGCTTTGTCTTTCTTGATGCCCTTCTGGATAATTTCTATAGAGCTCAGCAGGGCTATATGAAACAGAGGCTTCATACTCAATCTTCTTCTTACCTTTGCTATTACTTAACTGGTATAACATCTGCTTCTTCTTTTCCTGAAGATAGCTGCGTTCTTGGAACTGATATGGTTCAAGCTCTGAAAGCCTAAGATCTAAGGAAGCTATTTGCTTCTCCAGTTCTTGTTGTTGAGAGGCAGAAGAAAACATACCAATGTTAAACATATTAATGGTGAAGTCAAAATCTGGTACCTGGAACCCCCCTAAATTTGCTTCGGATTCGGAATCAGAGGGACATGAAGAATAAGGAGCAAATTTATGAAGGTCAGGCTGGACAGAGATATCTGAATCACTCGCAGAGTCAGATTTAGAATCTGTCGGAAGATAGAGAACCTCGCCGGAAGGTGGTTCGTCTTCTGCTGGGCGTTCCCACCAGCGTGAGTCAAGATTATCATAGAAAGCTGCAAGTCTGGGCTTGCTCTTCTTCTTGGGACATTTGTTTGCCCAATGACCAGGTTTGCCATAGAAAAAACAATTCTTACCAGTTTCCTGGGAAGAACGGCGTTTAAGAAACTTTCTAGGCTTAGCAGGATGCTTAGCCTTCCTGGAGTATTCCTTCTGTTTTCTGGAAAACTATAAGGGTTTGTCTTTATAATGATAACGCGGTTCACTTGTATAAAACCCTTATTTTTCTTTGAATGGCATTTACATCGAGACTGTAAATGTCCACGGTTGTGACTCCCACAACCCCATTCTGGCATCTGAGCGATTTGTTTATAGAAAGACGGCGTAAACATGTTCCAATGTCTTTTGAAGTCTTTGTCTATTCTTTTTTCTAAGCAATGCTCTTGCCAGGTCTCCATAATGTATGCATGAAGCTGTGCAATGGAAATACCATGGTAGGTAAAATGACGATCTTTCATGAATTTCTCCACTGCATCTGGTACATGACCAGGGAAGCTTCGTAGATAGTGCTTCAAATAAGCAGGATCATTAGCTTTTCCAACATAGATTAGCAATTTCTGCATATAACAAAAATACTGTTGTGCCTGTGATAAATCGCATAATCTAGTAGTAATAAATAATGAAGCATAATGATCAGGTTCGACATCATTGTCTTCACCATAAAACTCCTTGGTAAGAGCTTTCAATATTTGCTGGTCTGCGTCTCGGGATCTTATCATATTATCTTTTGCCTCCTGAGGAAAATGTTTCCACCATTCTACTGCAAGGCCTGACATGCCTGCTACAATATGATTAGCCAAATATAAACCTGTTAAGGTTCCATCTTTGGTGCGCTGGGCTATGGTCCAGTTCTGAAGTAAATTAAGGGCGGCCTTAATTTCTTCTCTACTTTGACAACCTATGTTCAAGACCGGATGGTCTGGCATCTGTGATATCAGGTTGTTCATTGAAGTAACACCAAAATTGGTGTAGAACTTCGGGCCAGAGGATGCTGTTGGCATTGATGTATCCATTTCAGGAAGTGGACTTTCTATATTTTCTGGTTCATTCTTTATAAGAGCATGACCAGAAGGCTAACCGAAATACATCTTCAAATCATAGTATTTCTTTCCTAATGCAGGTGGAAGGTTCTGAATGAC
Organism: Pseudotsuga menziesii; assembly: GCA_001517045.1. Taxonomy (NCBI): domain Eukaryota; kingdom Viridiplantae; phylum Streptophyta; class Pinopsida; order Pinales; family Pinaceae; genus Pseudotsuga; species Pseudotsuga menziesii. Next base: position 122,641 of record LPNX010129808.1, on the reverse strand, counting down.
TTCTACCCAATCAGGCAGGTTCTTCACTTCAACTTCAGATTTCCCAAAATCAAAGTCTGGTTTTTTGGGATCTCTTTCTGGGATATGGAACATCCCAAAGGAGAAACTCCGCTCGAGTTGAGGAGAGGCGGGTTTCTTTTTCTTCTCATATCCTTTTAACGCTAAGGATATGGCCATTTCACTGAATTCAGGGGCTTTCTTTTTTTTTAACCTATTGCTTGCAGCAATAAGTTCTTCAATCTTCTGAGGTCTTCTTTCTATTCTATCAGCGGCTTGACTGATAGAATTTTTTATCTCTTCAGAGTCTGATAGCAAATGATCTATCGGACCCAACTTAGCTTCTACTACAACTATTTGGTCTTTCTCTTCAGTCATTGCACTACACAGCTTTTGAATATCTAGGGCAACCTCATCTAGATTCTTCGCAGTCATTTTATGCTGCAGATTTCCCCAGTTAGCAAGCTTTACTTCATCGGAAACAGACTCTTCTGCTCCGGAGGATTTAACAGGTAAAAACTCTTTTTTAACTTGCCCATCATTTGAGAACTGTCTGAAGGGAAGATCTGGAAGATTTCTACAAGGATGGTAGGACTTCTGGTTATGACTGTTTGTGGTCTCTACTACGCTATTTTCTCTAGGCAGGTTAAATGTAAACATACCTAGGATATGTTGTTTATTCTGCAAGAGCTGAAGTTTTTCTTTATTCTTTCTACAGGCAGGGCATTTTTGATGTTGGCCTCTATGTTCATTGTAGCCAAGTCCAGAATAGGATGGTTCAGAATGTACAAAAGCTGGTACACTTTGGGAACTAGATACAGATGAAGATCTAGACAGAAATTTATTTACAGGAAGAAGATCTGGTTCTGGATATCTGAAAGAGTTCGATCTTTTATCAAATTTCAAAGGCTTGGTCATAAGAGATTTCTGAGCAGCCTCATAATTTCTCAGCTCTTTATACTTGATCTCCCATTGCTGGGGATACTTTATGGTAGTCCAGTCAAATGTGACAGGCTGAGTGTGTTTGGAATGGTCTTGTTCCACCACGCTGTGCAGGTGCGAACTCTGATGGACCTTTTTCTGATGGGGAGGCATAGTATCATTTCCAAACCGGATGCAAACTAAACTCTTTAACTGTATGATACGGGAACCAGTCATCATACTAAAGCCTTGGGGAAGAATATAGGATTTTAGAAGGTCATAGATGTAAGGATCATCTAGACTGACAGAGAATTTCGGGAAGATAGTACCGAAAGCAGGGCCATTATGAAGGGGTGCAATGAATCCACCAATTACAGCATGAGCAAAAGATGTGTGTCTGGTATCAATAGCAACACATAAAGAATGTACAGGCAAAAACGGACGAACAAGCGGATTAAGACCTAAACGGATAGCACCTAAATGAGCATATTTATAACCTTTACTTCATGCCCAATCAATTTGAGATTTATCGATGAGATTAATATGGACAGGGTCTTGAGAATCAGTAAAGGGAATATCTATGGAAGATACTTTTATTTGTGAACATGCAAAGTAATTCCAACCAGTGAGCTTATAGACATCTCGAGGGAGTATGTCTAGCAGTTGCCAATCAACAGATGGATTATTCTGATCAATATGTATAATAGAGGAGGATGGGGAGGAAGTTGAGCATTCAGCGAAGGATGAGTGTCTTTCTGCTAAAGACACTTCATTATTCTTTTCCTGCTGACAGTATAATACTGTAGGAGTACTAACATCCATTGTGGGATCCATTTAATGAGGGTTTAGTCTCCTAATTAGCCCTAACAACAGGTTTTACGGTGCCTCAATCACAAACGGCTATTATCCTGACTACGGCCTCTTAAAACCCTTCGGTATCCAACAATTACTCACTAGGTCATTTCCACCTAGCTACGGGGAGTGTTACCCTTTAGACATACATCAACAGTAAAATGAATAGTGGAGTACAGTGCAGCGACTTACTATTTAATTGCAGAATACTGTTCCTCGGCTTTACTGTTCCTCGGCTCTACTGTCCCTCGGCTCTACTGTTCCTCGGCTCTGGTTTCTGCTGTCTGGCTCTGAAACCAAACTCAGCGCCAAGATATACAGCAAACTCGTCGCCAATATCTACAGCCCCTCAACACCAGTTTGCTCACTAATTATTTCACACAACAACCCATGGTTGTAGGAAGGCCTTGCATGTGGTTTTAAAACCATGTATGGGGAAATGTTGTAATGTTCGTTCTTAATAAAATAAAAAATAATATATGTGGACCATAAATAATATTAAATATTAATAATAAAAATATTATATGTGGACCTTAAATAAAAAGGTGTGTCTTTCGGTTTGAATCAAATCAATGGATACCTAAAAATACATTTGATCCCTCTCGGCGCTTGATAGAGCCTAGGATTTGGAATAAAAAACTATTACTCTAATGTGTAGTTCTACTCCAAAGAATCCATCTCCATTTGGCAGGTACCATCATGAAAACAATGAATGAACACTCATAGATGACAATTTAACAAACTCAGCGACAAGATCTACAGCCCCTCAACACCAGTTTGCTCACTAATTATTTCACACAACTCTTTATACAATACACGACTTATCCATGAAATAAACACAATACACAGGACGATGATAATGATTATTATAGTGGTAAGGAAAATATACATCACAGAGTACTTCACAATCAGATTACAGACTCTTATCGCAGATAGCCTTCGGAGGGCGAAGGTCGGCACTGCCTACACACCAAACCTATATCACGTTTCTGATGAGATCTTATACCTTAATGGCAAGTCTCAGAGCATACTTCCATGATTTGCAGACGCATACTATAATTGATTACAGACTCTATAAAAGAATGTCTTTTAAGCAATTCTGATGCGTTCATTTAGCACGAAGCCATGACGCAGAGCATACTAAGCCTTCAAGACTTACAGACTCTGACTTAAGAAGTCGAGCGGACTACTTGCTCAAGACTCCAGACACTTTAGTTTCAGAGCTCACTACTAGCTCAATGCGACTCACTCACAAATGACTCAATGACCCGATGCCTTTCAAATGAGCTCAGTGGTCTTATTTATACAAATTTTAGCTAGTCACCCGGTAACTAAGAACTGGCACTCACCGGTCAAAAGTAGATCTGGTTACCAAAACCTACACTAAGAGGTCAAAACCGAATCATCCGGGGCGACAGGTGGGGACATCCACTGTCGTTATCTCGTCCCTTAACTGGCCAGAGGCATTACGGGGACCCGGAATCTTCTGTCATGGCCGACAGACTCTCGACAAGGTACAAAGTGGAGCATTAACTGGACCACGTCAGTTTATTCCTAAACTATTACACTGTGGAGTTATTTTTGACCCACGGCGTGTGATGTGTTGGCAACCATGCTAGCCAACTCAGCCTTTCATAGGGCCCACGACTGCTTCTGTTCAGTCATATGGATCACGCCCTTGGAGCCATTCTTCTTCAAAGTCGTCTGAGTCATAAGCATCATGACCAAACAGAACATCTTCGTCAAGATTCTCATATGGCACAGGAGATGGAGGCGGATACAGGAACTGAGAGAAACATCTTTCAATATCTGAGCCTTTGAATAGTGGATTCGGCTCACACAGGAATTCACCTCTGAAAATTGATTTAACTTTATAGTCCAGTGGTATCTCTCTGGTTGTTACTCTGGACTCTATCTGATCACCAATGACGGATCTTCTGATAAAATTCTACTGAACATAGATCCGATTTCCAATTGGTTCGTAGGTTCCTCCTTCATGGATGAGCTTGAATTTAAACCATTGGAAACTTTGGTGAGCAACTTCAAGATCGGCCTTCAGATGCAGTATGAAGTTAGCACGCCAATTTTCCCAGTCTGTTCTTGGACAGAAGGTATCCAAGAACACATCTGTCCAACCAGACCAAGTCTGGTTATATGCGAGATCAGCAGGATCTGCGCAAATGATTATACTGCCAATCTCTCTGCAGTATTGGAGAATTAGGTTGTATGATGTCCAGGTGAGACGGCCATCACACAGCTCAACATATTTTTCTCCATTCTTGTCCTCACCTATCCATAGCTCTCTGCATTCTGAAATCTTCGGGTATGCATTGGCAAAACTTAAGAATGCATCCTTCCCCATCGCTCTAAGATTTGCAACTTACATGGCGATGTCTGGATATTCTGCACTAAGGTGAGCTACAGAAATCTTCTGGCTTCATCAACTGAAGCAAACTCCAAAGAATCAATACGGACTTCTTTGGGGATGGTATTGTCCCATGGCAGAATGAACAATCCTTCTTTCTGTAAGAGTTGTTCTGGTGTCTTCGGATTTCGAGCTCTTTCTTTCTCTTCCTGGACAATCTGCCAAGTGGTCTTTATGGCTTCATCCACTTCTGGATCTTCAATGCTAAGCCTGGTGCGGACTTCTCTTCTCATTGCTGCTTCTGACATTGGAGCTTTACCTTTTACAGGATCCCTTGGGGGATCTTGATATTTATCATCTGCTCTTGAGCTGTTTGCAGAAAACATCTTCAATTCCTTCGACTGTGGCTGTGCAGATTCCCTGGTTAACATGTCAGCCAAACAATTTAAATAGCCTGGCTTATAAACAATTTCATAATCAAATGAACTTAACTATGAAAACCATTTTAAAATACGGCTACTATTATCAGCCATCAAACTTTCATTTTTGAAGATGCCTGGCATGATCTTCAAGTCTGTCCGGATGGTAAACTTCACGGGTTTGAGAAACAGCTTGAAGTGATTGACAGTCTTCTTAACAGCCAATATCTCTTTATGGCTTGACGGATAATTTAATTCTGCTCCTTTAAATGAACCGGATCCGTAGCCACAAACATTCTCTTTACCTTTAACGGCTTCTAACAATACACCACCCCATGTTGACAACGAGGCGTCTGTCTCTATAATAAGCTGACCGTTACCGGTAGGTAGGGAAAGCGAAGGCAGTTCTTTAACCTTTTGCTTAATCTGCCTAACTACTTTACTCATTTCAGCAGACCATTTAGGCAGGACTTTCCTTAACCGCTGCTGAAGAATCTTAATGTCTTCGGCCTGTCCTTTATAGAAGGGCCGAATGTAATTCAGAGATCCTAGAAATCTCTGCAACTGAGTCTTGTCTATAATTTCATCAGGAAACTTATCAAAACATGACAAGACATGGTTCCGGAGGATCACCTGTCCTTTCTGGATCTTGAAACCTAGAAACTCAATCTCGGTCTTACCGATTTCCATCTTTGGCTCTGACAGGACTAATCCATGCTTATATACTAATTCATAAAATTTCTGCAGATGCTTGAGGTGTTCCTGCAGACTGTGAGAACGAATTAGTATATCATCTATATATACCAACGCCCAATGATAATCTCTGAAAATATCCTCCATGCGCTTCTGAAATTCGGAGGGAGCGTTGTTGATTCCAAATGGCAACACTTTCCACTGATACTGTCCCCTTGGTACCAGGAATGCTGTCTTAAACCTATCTTCAGCTTTAATACCAATCTGATAAAAACTAGACTTCAAGTCAAACTTGCTGAATATTACACAGCCATTAATCCTTTGTAAGAGGCTGGACTTATTTGGAAGAGGGTAGCGAATCTTCTGTAATATAGCATTAAGCGGCTTGAAATTAACTACTAACCGCGGCTTACCTCTCTTTTGCTTAGAGTGTTTGTTGACGACAAATGCTCTGCATGCCCATGGACTTTTTGCTGGCTCTATAAAACCTTTCTGCAAAAGTTCTTGGATCTCTCCATCACAGAACTTTACCTCTGACGGTGACATCAATGCGGCTGAGGATTTCATACTCAATCTTCTGCTTACCTTTGCTGTTACTTAACTGGTATAACAGCTGCTTCTTCTTTTCCTGAACATAGCTGCGTTCTTGGAACTGATATGGTTCAAGCTCTGAAAGCCTAAGATCTAAGGCAGCTATTTGCTTCTCCTGTTCTTGTTGTTGAGAGGCAGAAGAAAACATACCAATGTTAAACATATTAATGCTGAAGTCAAAATCTGGTACCTGGAACCCCCCTAAATTTGCTTTGGATTCGGAATCAGAGGGACATGAAGAATAAGGAGAAAATTTATGAAGGTCAGGCTGGACAGAGATATCTGAATCACTCGCAGAGTTAGATTCAAAATCTGTCGGAAGATAGAGAACCTCGTCGGAAGGCGGTTCGTCTTCTGCTGGGCGTTCCCACTAGCGTGAGTCAAGATTATCACAGAAAGCTGCAAGTCTGGGCTTGCTCTTCTTCTTGGGACATTTGTTTGCCCAATGACCAGGTTTGCCACAGAAAAAACAATTCTTACCAGTTGCCTGGGAAGAACGGCATTTAAGAAACTTTCTAGGCTTAGCAGGATGCTTAGCCTTCCTGGAGTATGCCTTCTGTTTTCTGGAAAACTGTAAGGGTTTGTCTTTATAATGATAACGCGTTTCACTTGTATAAAAACCCTTCTTTTTCTTTGAATGGCATTTACATCCAGACTGTAAATGTCCACGGTTGTGACTCCCACAACCCTATTCTGGCATCTGAGCGATTTGTTTACAGAAAGACGGCGTAAACATGTTCTGATGTCTTTTGAAGTCTTTGTCTATTCTTTTTTCTAAGCAATGCTCTTTCCAGGTCTCCATAATGTATGCATGAAGCTGTGCAATGGAAATACCATGGTAGGTAAAATGACGATCTTTCATGAATTTCTCCACTGCATCTGGTACATGACCAGGGAAGCTTCGTAGATAGTGCTTCAAATAAGCAGGATCATTAGCTTTTCCAGCATAGATTAGCAATTTCTACATATAACAAAAATACTGTTGTTCCTGTGATAAATCGCATAATCTAGCAGTCATAAATAATGAAGCATAATGATCAGGTTCGACATCATTGTCTTCAGCATAAAACTCCTTGGTAAGAGCTTTCAATATTTGCTGGTCTGCGTCTCGGGATCTTAACATATTATCTTTTGCCTCCTGAGGAAAATGTTTCCACCATTCTGCTGCAAGGCCTAACATGCCTGCTACAATATGATTAGCCAAATATAAACCTGTTAAGGTTCCATCTCTGGTGCACTGGGCTATGGTCCAGTTCTGAAGTAAATTAAGGGCGGCCTTAATTTCTTCTCTACTTTGACAACCTATGTTCAAGACCGGATGGTCTGGCATCTGTGATATCAGGTTGTTCATGAAATACCATGGTAGGTAAAATGACGATCTTTCATGAATTTCTCCACTGCATCTGGTACATGACTAGGGAAGCTTCGTAGATAGTGCTTCAAATAAGCAGGATCATTAGCTTTTCCAGCATAGATTAGCAATTTCTACATATAACAAAAATACTGTTGTTCCTGTGATAAATCGCATAATCTAGCAGTCATAAATAATGAAGCATAATGATCAGGTTCGACATCATTGTCTTCACCATAAAACTCCTTGGTAAGAGCTTTCAATATTTGCTAGTATGCGTCTCGGGATCTTAACATACTATCTTTTGCCTCCTGAGGCAAATGTTTCCACCATTCTGCTGCAAGGCCTGACATGCCTGCTACAATATGATTAGCCAAATATAAACCTGTTAAGGTTCCATCTCTGGTGCGCTGGGCTATGGTCCAGTTCTGAAGTAAATTAAGGGCGGCCTTAATTTCTTCTCTACTTTGACAACCTATGTTCAATACCAGATGGTCTGGCATCTGTGATATCAGGTTGTTCATTCAAGTAACACCAAAATTGGTGTAGAACTTCGGGCTAGAGGATGCTGTTGGCATTGATGTATCCATTTCAGGAAGTGGACTTTCTATATTTTCTGGTTCATTCTTTATAAGAGCATGACCAGAAGGCTGACCGGAATACATCTGCAAATCATAGTATTTCTTTTCTAATGCAGGTAGAAGGTTCTGAATGACTTCTACCCAATCACGCAGGTTCTTCACTTCAACTTCAGATTTCCCAAAATCAAAGTCTGGTTTTTTGGGATCTCTTTCTGGGATATGGAACATCCCAAAGGAGAAACTCCGCTCGAGTTGAGGAGAGGCGGGTTTCTTTTTCTTCTCATATCCTTTTAACGCTAAGGATATGGCCATTTCACTGACTTCAGGGGATTTCTTTTTTTTTAACCTATTGCTTGCAGCAATAAGTTCTTCAATCTTCTGAGGTCTATTCTATCAGTGGCTTGACTGATAGCATTTTTTATCTCTTCAGAGTCTGATAGCAAATGATCTATCGGACCCAACTTAGCTTCTACTGCAGCTATTTGGTCTTTCTCTTCAGTCATTACACTACGCAGCTTTTGAAGATCTAGGGCAACCTCATCTAGATTCTTCGCAGTTATTTTATGCTGCAGATTTCCCCAGTTAGAAAGCTTTACTTCATCGGAAACAGACTCTTCTGCTCCGGAGGATTTAACAGGTAAAAACTCTTTTTTAACTTGCCCATCATTTGAGAACTGTCTGAAGGGAAGATCTGGAAGATTTCTACCAGGATGGTAGGACTTCTGGTTATGACTGTTTGTGGTCTCTACTGCGCTATTTTCTCTGGGCAGGTTAAATGTAAACATACCTAGGCTATGCTTTTTATTCTGTAAGTGCTGAAGTTTTTCTTTATTCTTTCTGCAGGCAGGGCAGTTTTGATGTTGGCCTCTATGTTCATTGTAGCCAAGTCCAGAATAGGATGGTTCAGAATGTACAGAAGCTGGTACACTTTGGGAACTAGATACAGATGAAGATCTAGACAGAAATTTATTTACAGGAAGAAGATCTTGTTCTGGATATCTGAAAGAGTTTGAGCTTTGATCAAATTTCAAATTCTTGGTCATAAGAGATTTCTGAGCAGCCTCATAATTTCTCAGCTCTTTATACTTGATCTCCCATTGCTGGGGATACTTTATGGTAGTCCAGTGAAATGTGACAGGCTGAGTGTGTTTGGAATGGTCTTGTTCCACCACGCTGTGCAGGTGCGAACTCTGATGGACCTTTTTCTGAAGGGGAGGCATAGTATCATTTCCAAACCGGATGCAAACTAAACTCTTTAACTGTATGATACGGGAACCAGTCATCATACTAAAGCCTTGGGGAAGAATATAGGCTTTTAGAAGGTCATAGATATAAGGATCATCTAGACTGACAGAGAATTTCGGGAAGATAGTACCGAAAGTAGGGCCATTATGAAGGGGTGCAGTGAATCCACCAATTATAGCATGAGCAAAAGATGTGTGTCTGGTATCAATAGCAACACATAAGGAATGTACAGGCAAAAATGGACGAACAAGCGTATTAAGACCTAAACGGATAGCACCTAAATGAGCATATTTATAACCTTTACTTCGTGCCCAATCAATTTGAGATTTATCGATGAGATTAATATGGACAGGGTCTTGAGAATCAGTAAAGGGAATATCTATGGAAGATACTTTTATTTGTGAACATGCAAAGTAATTCCAACCAGTGAGCTTATAGACATCTCGAGGGAGTATGTCTGGCAGTTGCCAATCAACAGGTGGATTATTCTGATCAATATGTATAATAGAGGAGGATGGGGAGGAAGTTGAGCATTCAGCGAAGGATTAGCGTCTTTCTGCTAAAGACACTTCATTATTCTTTTCCTGCTGACAGTCTAATACTGTAGGAGTAGTAACATCCATTGTGGGATCCATTTAATGAGGGTTTAGTCTCCTAATTAGGCCTAACAACAGGTTTTACGGCGCCTCAATCACAAACGGCTATTATCCTGACTACGGCCTCTTAAAACCCTTCGGTATCCAACAATTACTCACTAAGTCATTTCCACCTAGCTACGGGGAGTGTTACCCTTTAGACATACATTAACAGTAAAATGAATAGTGGAGTACAGTGCAGCGACTTACTATTTAATTGCAGAATACTGTTCCTCGGCTTTACTGTTCCTCCGCTCTACTATTCCTTGGCTCTGGTTTCTGCTGTCTGGCTCTGATACCAAACTCGGCGCCAAGATCTACAGCCCCTCAACACCATTTTGCTCACTGATTATTTCACACAACTCTTTATACAATACACGACTTATCCATGAAATAAACACAATACACAGGACGATGATAATGATTACGCCAAGATCTACAGCCCCTCAACACCAGTTTGCTCACTAATTATTTCACACAACTCTTTATACAATACACGACTTATCCATGAAATAAACAAAATGCACAGGACGATGATAATGATTATTATAGTGGTAAGGTAAATATACATCACAGAGTACTTCACAATCAGATTACAGACTCTTATCGCAGATAGCCTTTGGAGGGCGAAGGTCGGCACTGCCTACACACCATACCTATATCAGGTTTCTGATGAGATATTATACCTTAATGGCAAGTCTCAGAGCATACTTCCATGATTTACAGACACATACTATAACTGATTACAGACTCTATAAAATAATGTTTTTTAAGCAATTCTGATGCGTTCATTTGCACGAAGCCATGACGCAGAGCATACTAAGCCTTCAAGACTTACAGACTCTGACTTAAGAAGTCGAGCGGACTACTTGCTCAAGACTCCAGACACTTCAGTTGCAGAGATCACTACTAGCTCAATGCAACTCACTCCCAAATGACTCAATGACCCGATTTTTCATGAATTTCTCCACTGCATCTGGTACATGACCAGGGAAGCTTCATAGATAGTGCTTCAAAGAAGCAGGATCATTAGCTTTTCCATTATAGATTAGCAATTTATGCATATAACAAAAATACTGTTGTGCCTGTGATAAATCGCATAATCTAGCAGTCATAAATAATGAAGCATAATGATCAGGTTCGACATCATTGTCTTCACCATAAAACTCCTTGGTAAGAGCTTTCAATATTTGCTAGTCTGCGTCTCGGGATCTTAGCATATTATCTTTTGCCTCCTGAGGCAAATGTTTCCACCATTCTGCTGCAAGGCCTGACATGCCTGCTACAATATGATTAGCCAAATATAAACATGTTAAGGTTCCATCTCTGGTGCGCTGGGCTATGGTCCAGTTCTGAAGTAAACTAAGGGAGGCCTTAATTTCTTCTCTACTTTGACAACCTATGTTCAATACCGGATGGTCTAGCATCTGTGATATCAGGTTGTTCATTGAAGTAACACCAAAATTGGTGTAGAACTTCGGGCCAGAGGATGCTGTTGGCATTGATGTATCCATTTCAGGAAGTCGACTTTCTATATTTTCTGGTTCATTCTTTATAAGAGCATGACCAGAAGGCTGACCGGAATACATCTGCAAATCATAGTATTTCTTTTCTAATGCAGGTGGAAGGTTCTAAATGACTTCTACCCAATCACACAGGTTCTTCACTTCAACTTCAGATTTCCCAAAATCAAAATCTGGTTTTTTGGGATCTCTTTCTGGGATATGGAACATCCCAAAGGAGAAACTCCGCTCGAGTTGAGGAGAGGCGAGTTTCTTTTTCTTCTCATATCCTTTTAACGCTAAGGATATGGCCATTTCACTGACTTCAGGGGCTTTCTTTTGTTTTAACCTATTTCTTGCAGCAATAAGTTCTTCAATCTTCTGAAGTCTTCTTTCTATTCTATCAGCGGCTTGACTGATAGCATTTTTTATGTCTTCAGAGTCTGATAGCAAATGATCTATCGGACCCAACTTAGCTTCTACTGCAGCTATTTGGTATTTCTCTTCAGTCATTGCACTACGCAGCTTTTGAAGATCTAGGGCAACCTCATATAGATTCTTCGCAGTCATTTTATGCTGCAGATTTCCCCAGTTAGCAAGATTTACTTCATCGGAAACAGACTCTTCTGCTCCGGAGGATTTAACAGGTAAAAACTCTTTTTTAACTTGCCCATGATTTGAGAACTGTCTGAAGGGAAGATCTGGAATATTTCTACCAGGATGGTAGGACTTCTGGTTATGACTGTTTATGGTCTCTACTGCGCTATTTTCTCTAGGCAGGTTAAATGTAAACATACCTAGGATATGCTTTTTATTCTGCAAGTGCTGAAGTTTTTCTTTATTCTTTCTGCAGGAAGGGAAGTTTTGATGTTGGCCTCTATGTTCATTGTAGCCAAGTCCAGAATAGGATGGTTCAGAATGTATATAAGCTGGTACACTTTGGGAACTAGATACAGATGAAGATCTAGACAGAAATTTATTTACAGGAAGAAGATCTGGTTCTGGATATCTGAAAGAGTTCGAGCTTTGATCAAATTTCAAAGGCTTGGTCATAAGAGATTTCTGAGCAGCCTCATAATTTCTCATCTCTTTATACTTGATCTCCCATCGCTGGGGATACTTTATGGTAGTCCAGTCAAATGTGACAGGCTGAGTGTGTTTGGAATGGTCTTGTTCCACCACGCTGTGTAGGTGCGAACTCTGATGGACCTTTTTCTGAAGGGGAGGCATAGTATCATTGCCAAACCGGATGCAAACTAAACTCTTTAACTGTATGATACGGGAACCAGTCATCATACTAAAGCCTTGGGGAAGAATATAGGCTTTTAGAAGCTCATAGATGTAAGGATCATCTAGACTGATAGAGAATTTTGGGAAGATAGTACCGAAAGCAGGGCCATTAAGAAGGGGTGCAGTGAATCCACCAATTATAGCATGAGCAAAAGATGTGTGTCTGGTATCAATAGCAACACATATAGAATGTACAGGCAAAAATGGACGAACAAGCGGATTAAGCCCTAAACGGATAGCACCTAAATGAGCATATTTATAACCTTTACTTCGTGCCCAATTAATTTGAGATTTATCGATGAGATTAATATGGACAGGGTCTTGAGAATCAGTAAAGGGAATATCTATGCAAGATACTTTTATTTGTGAACATGAAAAGTAATTCCAACCAGTGAGCTTATAGACATCTCGAGGGAGTATGTATGGCAGTTGCCAATCAACAGATGGATTATTCTGATCAATATGTATAATAGAGGAGGATGGGGAGGAAGTTGAGCATTCAGTGAAGGATGAGCGTCTTTCTGCGAAAGACACTTCATTATTCTTTTCCTACTGACAGTCTAATACTGTAGGAGTAGTAACATCCATTGTGGGATCCATTTAATGAGGGTTTAGTCTCCTAATTAGGCCTAACAATAGGTTTTACGACGCCTCAATCACAAACGGCTATTATCCTGACTACGGCCTCTTAAAACCCTTCGGTATCCAACAATTACTCACTAGGTCATTTCCACCTAGCTACGGGGAGTGTTACCCTTTAGACATACATCAACAGTAAAATGAATAGTGGAGTACAGTGCAGCGACTTACTATTTAGTTGCAGGATACTGTTCCTCGGCTTTACTGTTCCTCCGCTCTACTGTTCCTCCGCTCTACTATTCCTCGGCTCTGGTTTCTGCTGTCTGGCTCTAATACCAAACTCGGCGCCAAGATATACAGCCCCTCAACACCAGTTTGCTCACTAATTATTTCACACAACTCTTTATACAATACAAGACTTATCCATGAAATAAACACAATACACAGGACGATGATAATGATTACGCCAAGATCTACAGCCCCTCAACACCAGTTTGCTCACTAATTATTTCACACAACTCTTTATACAATACACGACTTATCCATGAAATAAACACAATACACAGGACGATGATAATTATTATTATAGTGGTAAGGTAAATATACATCACATAGTACTTCACAATCAGATTACAGACTCTTATCGCAGACAGCCTTCGGAGGGAGAAGGTCGGCACTGCCTACACACCAAACCTATATCAGGTTTCTGATGAGATCTTATACCTTAATGGCAAGTCTCAGAGCATACTTCCATGATTTACAGACGCATACTATAACTGATTACAGACTCTATAAAAGAATGTCTTTTAAGCAATTCTGATGCGTTCATTTAGCACGAAGCCATGACGCAGAGCATACTAAGCCTTCAAGACTTACAGACTCTGTCTTAAGAAGTCGAGCAGACTACTTGCTCAAGACTACAGACACTTTAGTTGCAGAGCTCACTACTAGCTCAATGCGACTCACTCCCAAATGACTCAATGACCTGATATTTCATGAATTTCTCCACTGCATCTGGTACATGACCAGGAAAGCTTCGTAGATAGTGCTTCAAATAAGCAGGATCATTAGCTTTTTCAGCATAGATTAGCAATTTTTGCATATAACAAAAATACTGTTGTGCCTGTGATAAATCGCGTAATCTAGCAGTCATAAATAATGAAGCATAATGATCAGGTTCGACATCATTGTCTTCACCATAAAACACCTTGGTAAGAGCTTTCAATATTTGCTGGTCTGCGTCTCGGGATCTTAACATATTATCTTTTTCCTCCTGAGGAAAATGTTTCCACCATTCTGCTGCAAGGCCTGACATGCCTGCTACAATATGATTAGCCAAATATAAACCTGTTAAGGTTCCATCTCTGGTGCGCTGGGCTATGGTCCAGTTCTGAATTTAATTAAGGGCGGCCTTAATTTCTTCTCTACTTTGACAACCTATGTTCAAGACCGGATGGTCTGGCATCTATGATATCAGGTTGTTCATTGAAGTAACACCAAAATTGGTGTAGAACTTCGGGCCAGAGGATGTTGTTGGCATTGATGTATCCATTTCAGGAAGTGGACTTTCTATATTTTCTGGTTCATTCTTTATAAGAGCATGACTAGAAGTCTGACCGGAATACATCTGCAAATCATAGTATTTCTTTTCTAATGCAGGTGGAAGGTTCTGAATGACTTCTACCCAATCACGAAGGTTCTTCACTTCAACTTCAGATTTCCCAAAATCAAAATCTGGTTTTTTGGGATCTCTTTCTAGGATATGGAACATCCCAAAGGAGAAACTCCGCTCGAGTTGAGGAGAGGCGAGTTTCTTTTTCTTCTCATATCCTTTTAACGCTAAGGATATGGCCATTTCACTGACTTCAGGGGATTTCTTTTGTTTTAACCCATTTCTTGCAGCAATAAGTTCTTCAATCTTTTGAAGTCTTCTTTCTATTCTATCAGCGGCTTGACTGATAGCATTTTTTATCTCTTCAAAGTCTGATAGCAAATGATCTATCGGACCCAACTTAGCTTCTACTGCAGCTATTTGGTCTTTCTCTTCAGTCATTGCACTACGCAGCTTTTGAAGATCTAGGGAAACCTCATCTAGATTCTTCGCAGTCATTTTATGCTGCAGATTTCCCCAGCTAGCAAGCTTTACTTCATCGGAAACAGACTCTTCTGCTCCGGAGGATTTAACAGGTAAAAACTCTTTTTTAACTTGCCCATCATTTGAGAACTGTCTGAAGGGAAGATCTGGAAGATTTCTACCAGGATGGTAGGACTTCTGGTTATGACTGTTTGTGGTCTCTACTACGCTATTTTCTCTAGGAAGGTTAAATGTAAACATACCTAGGCTATGCTTTTTATTCTGCAAGTGCTGAAGTTTTTCTTTATTCTTTCTGCAGGCAGGGCAGTTTTGATGTTGGCCTCTATGTTCATTGTAGCCAAGTCCAGAATAGGATGGTTTAGAATGTACAGAAGCTGGTACACTTTGGGAACTAGATACAGATGAAGATCTAGACAGAAATTTATTTAGAGGAAGAAGATCTGGTTCTCGATATCTGAAAGAGTTCGAGCTTTGATCAAATTTCAAAGGCTTGGTCATAAGAGATTTCTGAGTAGCCTCATAATTGCTCAGCTCTTTATACTTGATCTCCCATTGCTGGGGATACTTTATGGTAGTCCAGTCAAATGTGACAGGCTGAGTGTGTTTGGAATGGTCTTGTTCCACCACGCTGTGTAGGTGCAAACTCTGATGGACCTTTTTCTGAAGGGGAGGCATAGTATCATTGCCAAACCGGATGCAAACTAAACTCTTTAACTGTATGATACGGGAACCAGTCATCATACTAAATCCTTGGGGAAGAATATAGGCTTTTAGAAGGTCATAGATGTAAGGATCATCTATACTGACAGAGAATTTCGGGAAGATAGTACCGAAAGGAGGGCCATTATGAAGGGGTGCAGTGAATCCACCAATTATAGTATGAGCAAAAGATGTGTGTCTGGTATCAATAACAACACATAAAGAATGTACAGGCAAAAACGGACGAACAAGCGGATTAAGACCTAAACGGATAGCACCTAAATGAGCATATTTATAACCTTTACTTCGTGCCCAATAAATTTGAGTTTTATCGATGAGATTAATATGGACAGGGTCTTGAGAATCAGTAAAGGGAATATCTATGGAAGATACTTTTATTTGTGAACATGAAAAGTAATTCCAACCAGTGAGCTTATAGACATCTCGAGGAAGTATGTCTGGCAGTTGCGAATCAACAGATAGATTATTCTAATCAATATGTATAATAGAGGAGGATGGGGAGGAAGTTGAGCATTCAGCGAAGGATGAGCATCTTTCTGCTAAAGATACTTCATTATTCTTTTCCTGGTGATAGTCTAATACTGTAGGAGTAGTAACATCCATTGTGGGATCCATTTAATGAGGGTTTAGTCTCCTAATTAGGCCTAACAACAGGTTTTACGGTGCCTCAATCACAAACGGCTATTATCCTGACTACGGCCTCTTAAAACCCTTCGGTATCCAACAATTACTCACTAGGTCATTTCCACCTAGCTACGGGGAGTGTTACCCTTTAGACATACATCAACAGTAAAATGAATAGTGGAGTACAGTGCAGCGACTTACTATTTAATTGCAGAATACTGTTCCTCGGCTTTACTGTTCCTCGGTTCTACTGTTCCTCGGCTCTGGTTTCTGCTGTCTGGCTCTGATACCAAACTCGACGCCAAGATCTACAGCCCCTCAACACCATTTTGCTCACTAATTATTTCACACAACTATTTATACAATACATGAATTATCCATGAAATAAACACAATACACAGGACGATGATAATGATTATGCCAAGATCTACAGCCCCTCAACACCAGTTTCCTCACTAATTATTTCACACAACTCTTTATACAATACACGACTTATCCATGAAATAAACACAATACACAGGACGATGATAATGATTATTATAGTGGTAAGGTAAATATACATCACAGAGTACTTCACAATCAGATTACAGACTCTTATCACAGATAGCCTTCGGAGGGCAAAGGTCGGCACTGCCTACACACCAAACCTATATCAGGTTTCTGATGAGATCTTATACCTTAATGGCAAGTCTCAGAGCATACTTGCATGATTTACAGACGCATACTATAACTGATTACAGACTCTATAAAAGAATGTCTTTTAAGCAATTCTAATGCGTTCATTTAGCACGAAGCCATGACGCAGAGCATACTAAGCCTTCAAGACTTACAGACTCTGACTTAAGAAGTCGAGCGGACTACTTGCTCAAGACTACAGACACTTCAGTTGCAGAGCTCACTACTAGCTCAATGTGACTCAGTCCCAAATGACTCAATGACCCGATCTTTCATGAATTTCTCCACTGCATCTGGTACATGACCAAGAAAGCTTCGTAGATAGTGCTTCAAATAAGCAGGATCATTAGCTTTTCCAGCATAGATTAGCAATTTCTGCATATAACAAAAATACTGTCGTGCCTGTGATAAATCGTATAATCTAGCAGTCATAAATAATGAAGCATAATGATCAGGTTCGACATCATTGTCTTCACCATAAAACTCCTTAGTAAGAGCTTTCAATATTTGCTGGTCTGCGTCTCGGGATCTTAACATATTATCTTTTGCCTCCTGAGGCAAATGTTTCCACCATTCTGCTGCAAGGCCTGACATGCCTGCTACAATATGATTAGCCAAATATAAACCTGTTAAGGTTCCATCTCTGGTGCGCTGGGCTATGGTCCAGTTATGAAGTAAATTAAGGGCGGCCTTAATTTCTTCTCTACTATGACAGCCTATGTTCAAGACCGGATGGTCTGGCATCTGTGATATCAGGTTGTTCATTGAAGTAACACCAAAATTGGTGTAGAACTTCGGGCCAGAGGATGCTGTTGGCATTGATGTATCCATTTCAGGAAGTGGACTTTCTATATTTTCCGGTTCATTCTTTATAAGAGCATGACCAGAAGGCTGACCGGAATACATCTGCAAATCATAGTATTTCTTTTCTAATGCAGGTGGAAGGTTCTGAATGAATTCTACCCAATCACGCAGGTTCTTCACTTCAACTTCAGATTTCCCAAAATCAAAATCTGGTTTTTTGCGATCTCTTTCTGGGATATGGAACATCCCAAAGGAGAAACTCCGCTCGAGTTGAGGAGAGGCGGGTTTATTTTTCTTCTCATATCCTTTTAATGCTAAGGATATGGCCATTTCACTGACTTCAGGGGATTTCTTTTTTTTAACCTATTGCTTGCAGCAATAAGTTCTTGAATATTCTGAAGTCTTCTTTCTATTCTATCAGCGGCTTGACTGATAGCATTTTTTATCTCTTCAGATTCTGATAGGAAATGATCTATCAGACCCAACTTAGCTTCTACTGCAGCTATTTGGTCTTTCTCTTCAGTCATTGCACTACGCAGCTTTTGAAGATATAGGGAAACCTCATCTAGATTCTTCGCAGTCATTTTATGCTGCAGATTTCCCCAGTTAGCAAGCTTTACTTCATCGGAAACAGACTCTTCTGCTCCGGAGGATTTAACAGGTAAAAACTCTTTTTTAACTTGCCCATCATTTGAGAACTGTCTGAAGGGAAGATCTGGAAGATTTCTACCAGGATGGTAGGACTTCTGGTTATGACTGTTTGTGGTGTCTACTGCGCTATTTTCTCTAGGCAGGTTAAATGTAAACATACCTAGGCTATGCTTTTTATTCTGCAAGTGCTGAAGTTTTTCTTTATTCTTTCTGCATGCAGGGCAATTTTGATGTTGGCCTCTATGTTCATTGTAGCCAAGTCCAGAATAGGATGGTTCAGAATGTACAGAAGTTGGTACACTTTGGGAACTAGATACAGATGAAGATCTAGACAGAAATTTATTTACAGGAAGAAGATCTGGTTCTGGATATCTGAAAGAGTTCGAGCTTTGATCAAATTTCAAAGGCTTGGTCATAAGAGATTTCTGAGCAGCCTCATAATTTCTCAGCTCTTTATACTTGATCTCCCATTGCTGGGGATACTTTATGGTAGTCCAGTCAAATGTGACAGGCTGAGTGTGTTTGGAATGGTCTTGTTCCACCACGCTGTGCAGGTGCGAACTCTGATGGACCTTTTTCTGAAGGGGAGGCATAGTATCATTGCCAAACCGGATGCAAACTAAACTCTTTAACTGTATGATACGGGAACCAGTCATCATACTAAAGCCTTGGGGAAGAATATAGGCTTTTAGAAGGTCATAGATGTAAGGATCATCTAGACTGACAGAGAATTTCGGGAAGATAGTACCGAAAGCAGGACCATTATGAAGGGGTGCAGTGAATCCACCAATTATAGCATGAGCAAAAGATGTGTGTCTGGTATCAATAGCAACACATAAAGAATGTACAGGCAAAAACGGACGAACAAGCGGATTAAGACCTAAACGGATAGCACCTAAATGAGCATATTTATAACCTTTACTTCGTTCCCAATCAATTTGAGATTTATCGATGAGATTAATATGGACAGGGTCTTGAGAATCAGTAAAGGGAATATCTATGGAAGATACTTTTATTTGTGAACATGCAAAGTAATTCCAACCAGTGAGCTTATAGACATCTCGACGGAGTATGTCTGGCAGTTGCCAATCAACAGATGGATTATTCTTATCAATATGCATAATAGAGGAGGATGGGGAGGAAGTTGAGCATTCAGCGAAGGATGAGCGTCTTTCTGCTAAAGACACTTCATTATTCTTTTCCTGCTGACAGTCTAATACTGTAGGAGTAGTAACATCCATTGTGGGATCCATTTAATGAGGGTTTAGTCTCCTAATTAGGCCTACCAACAGGTTTTACGACGCCTCAATCACAAACGGCTATTATCCTGACTACGGCCTCTTAAAACTCTTCGGTATCCAACAATTACTCACTAGGTCATTTCCACCTAGCTACGGGGAGTGTTACCCTTTAGACATACATCAACAGTAAAATGAATAGTGGAGTACAGTGCAACGACTTACTATTTAATTGCAGAATACTGTTCCTCAGCTTTACTCTTCCTCGGCTCTACTGTTCCTCGGCTCTGGTTTCTGCTGTCTGGATCTGATACCAAACTCGGTGCCAAGATCTACAGCCCCTCAACACCAATTTGCTCACTAATTATTTCACACAACTCTTTATACAATACACGACTTATCCATGAAATAAACACAATACACAGGACGATGATAATGATTATTATAGTGGTAAGGTAAATATACATCACAGAGTACTTCACAATCAGATTACAGACTCTTATCGCGCTTAGCCTTCGGAGGGCGAAGGTCGGCACTGCCTACACACCAAACCTATATCAGGTTTCTGATGAGATCTTATACCTTAATGGCAAGTCTTAGAGCATACTTCCATGATTTACAGACGCATACTATAACTGATTATAGACTCTATAAAAGAATGTCTTTTAACCAAACTTGGCGCCAAGATCTACAGCCCCTCAACACCAGTTTGCTCACTAATTATTTCACACAACTCTTTATACAATACACGACTTATCCATGAAATAGACACAATACACAGGACGATGATAATGATTATTATTGTGGTAAGGTAAATATACATCACAGAGTACTTCACAATCAGATTACAGACTCTTATCGCAGATAGCCTTCGGAGGGCGAAGGTCGGTACTGCCTACACACCAAACCTATATCAGGTTTCTGATGAGATCTTATACCTTAATGGCAAGTCTCAGAGCATACTTCCATGATTTACGGATGCATACTATAATTGATTATAGACTCTATAAAAGAATTTCTTTTAAGCAATTCTTATGCGTTCATTTAGCACGAAGCCATGATGCAGAGCATACTAAGCCTTCAAAACTTACAGACTCTGACTTAAGAAGTCGAGCGGACTACTTGCTCAAGACTCCAGACACTTCAGTTGCAGAGCTCACTACTAGCTCAATGTGACTCACTCACAAATGACTCAATGACCTGATGCCTTTCAAATGAGCTCGGGGGTCTTATTTATACAAATTTTAGCCAGTCACCCGGTAACTAAGAACTGGCACTCACCGATCAAAAGTAGATCCGGTTACCAAAACCTACACTAAGAGGTCAAAACCGAATCATCCGGGGCGACAAGTGGGGACAACCACTGTCGTTATCTCGTCCCTTAACTGGCCAGAGGCATTACGGGGACCCGGAATCTTCTGTCATGGCCGACAGACTCTCGACAAGGTACAAAGTGGAGCATTAACTGGCCCACGTCAGTTTATTCCTAAACTATTACACTGTGGAGTTATTTACGACCCACGGCGGGTGATGTGTTGGAAACCATGCTGGCCAACTCAGCCTTTAAGAGGGCCCACGACTGCTTCCGTTCAGTCATATGGATCACGCCCTTGGAGCCATTCTTCTTCAAAGTCGTCTGAGTCATAAGCATCATGACCAAACAGAACATATTCGTCAAGATTCTCATATGGCACAGGAGGTGGAGGCGGATACAGGAACTGAGAGAAACATCTTTCAATATCTGAGCCTTTGAATAGTGGATTCGGCTCAAACAGGAATTCACCTCTGAAAATCGATTTAACTTTATAGTCCAGTGGTATCTCTCTGGTTGTTACTCTGGACTCTATCTGATCACCAAC
The DNA here is from genome assembly GCA_001517045.1 of Pseudotsuga menziesii. Classification (NCBI taxonomy): domain Eukaryota; kingdom Viridiplantae; phylum Streptophyta; class Pinopsida; order Pinales; family Pinaceae; genus Pseudotsuga; species Pseudotsuga menziesii. Next base: position 100,954 of record LPNX010129808.1, on the reverse strand, counting down.
GGCGGATCTTCTGATAAACTTCTGCTGAACATAGATCCGATTTCCAAGTGGTTCGTAGGTTCCTCCTTCATGGATGAGCTTTAATTTAAACCATTGGAAACTTTGGTGAGCAACTTCAAGATCGGCCTTCAGATGCAGTATGAAGTTAGCACGCCGATTTTCCCAGTCTGTTCTTTGATAGAAGGTATCCAAGAAGACATCTGTCCAACCAGACCAAGTCTGGTTATATGTGAGATCTGCAGGATCTACGCAAATGATTATACTGCCATTCTCTCTGCAGTATTGGAGAATTAGGTTGTATGATGTCCAGGTGAGACGACCATCACACAGATCAACATATTTTTCTCCATTCTTGTCCTCACCTATCCATAGCTCTCTGCATTCTGAAATCTTCGGGTATCCATTGGCAAAACTTAAGAATGCATCCTTCTCCCATCGCTCTAAGATTTGCAACTTACATGGCGATGTCTGGATATTCTGCACTAAGGTGAGCTGCAGGAATCTTCTGGCTTCATCAACTGAAGCAAACTCCAAAGAATCAATACGGACTTCTTTGGGGAAGGTATTGTCCCATGGCAGAATGAACAATCCTTCTTTTTGTAAGAGCTCTTCTGGTGTCTTCGGCTTTCGAGCTCTTTCTTTCTCTTCCTGGACAATCTGCCAGGTGGTCTTTATGGCTTCATCCGCTTCTGGATCTTCAATGCTAAGCCTAGTGTGGACTTCTCTTCTCATGGCTGCTTTTGACATTGGAGCTTTACCTTTTACAGGATCCCTTGGGGGATCTTAATCTTTATCATCTGCTCCTGAGCTGTTTGCAGAAAACATCTTCAATTCCTTCGGCTGTGGCTGTGCAAATTCCCTCGTTAACATGTCAGCCAAACAATTTAAATAGCCTGGCTTATAAACAATTTCATAATCAAATGAACTTAACCATGAAAACCATTTTAAAATACGGCTACTATTTTCAGCCATCAAACTTTCATTTTTGAAGATGCCTAGCATGATCTTCAAGTCTGTCCGGATGGTAAACTTCACGGGTTTGAGAAACAGCTTGAAGTGATTGACAGTCTTCTTAACAACCAATATCTCTTTATGGCTTGATGGATAATTTAATTCTGCTCCTTTAAATGAACCGGATCCTTAGCCACAAACATTCTCTTTACCTTTAACGGCTTCTAACAATACACCACCCCATGTTGATGAAGAGGCGTCTGTCTCTATAATAAGCTAACCGTTACCGGTAGGTAGGGAAAGGGAAGGCAGTTCTTTAACCTTTTGCTTAATCTGCCTAACTACTTTACTCATTTCAGCAGACCATTTAGGAGGGACTTTCCTTAACCGCTGCTGAAGAATCTTAATGTCTTCGGCCTGTCCTTTATAGAAGGGCCGAATGTAATTCAGAGATCCTAGAAATATCTGCAACTGAGTCTTGTCTATAATTTCATCAGGAAACTTATTAAAACATGACAAGACATGGTTCTAGAGGATTACCTGTCCTTTTCTGGATCTTGAAACCCAGAAACTCAATCTCGGTCTTACCGATTTCCATCTTTGGCTCTGACAGGACTAATCCATGCTTATATACTAATTCATAAAATTTCTGCAGATGCTTGAGGTGTTCCTGCAGACTGTGAGAACAAATTAGTATATCATCTATATATACCAATGCCCAATGATAATCTCTGAAAATATCCTCCATGTGCTTCTGAAATTCGGAGGGAGCGTTGTTGATTCCAAATGGCAGCACTTTCCACTGATACTATCCCCTTGGTACCAGGAATGCTGTCTTAAACCTATCTTCAGCTTTAATACCAATCTGATAAAAACTAGACTTCAAGTCGAACTTGCTGAAGATTACACAGCCATTAATCCTTTGTAGGAGGATGGACTTATTTGGAAGAGGGTAGCGAATCTTCTGTAATACAGCATTAAGCGGCTTGAAATTAACTACTAACCATGGCTTACCTCTCTTTTGCTCAGAGTGTTTGTTGACGACAAATGCTCTGCATGCCCATGGACTTTTTGCTCGCTCTATCAAACCTTTCTACAAAAGTTCTTGGATCTCTGCATCACAGAACTTTACCTCTGACGGTGACATCAATGCGGCTGACGCTTTCATTGGTCTGATCTTTCGGCTTGGATCATAAGGCAGCGAGACAAAATACTTTTCTCTTGTCCAAAATGCATTTGGACTGTCTGAGAAACAATCTCTTCGAAGCTTCTCAGTTATTTCTGATAATGTCTTTTCACCATGCAATTCTGAGAAAGCTTTGCTGCGTTCCATCTTCATGAGCTGAGCAGGGTTAGGTGACTGTACAACTGACGGCTCAGGTAATGGACATACAGGTGAACATCTAAAAGATAATGGCATCCTAACATACTTATTGTCGAATGTACAAATGAATATTTGCTTACTATGGTTAAAGAAATATGGGCTAACTTGATGCAGAAAGTTAGATCCTAAGACAACGTCTTCACCCATATCATCCATTCTGTATATAGTTAATTTTCTACAGACCTGGTTGAACTTGACTAGGATTTCTGCTTTGGCTTGAAGACGGATGGGTGCTCCATTAATGGCAGTACCGCCATCAATAGTATTTTCCCAGTAATAACTAGGAAGAGCTGATCCTCGAGCAAGGTTAACTTGACACCCTGAATCTATCATGCAAGAAAGTGTATAGGGATTATATTCACAAGGATGGAAAGAGACAGGAATATACAACTTCGGACCTGAAAGCATAGACAGACTGATCATGTGCTGTTGAGGGGGAGGAGAATACGGAGGGGACTATTCTGGCGTTTCTTCTTCCTTCTCTTCTATGCATTCAGTGTTCAGTGCACTCTCATAGTGCCGACTGAGATCATCGTCCGATGATTGATCTCGTTCTAGCTGAATCACCTTGACTTCACTTTTTAATGCTTCTATCTTCTTGCAGAGTTCTCTGAGTTCTGTCTGCATATCTTTGATTTCTAACTTCAACTTACCTTCTCGGCTCTTTCTGAAGCTTTGTCTTTCTTGATTCCCTTCTGGATAATTTCTATAGAGCTCAGCAGGGCTATATGAAACAGAGGCTTCATACTCAATCTTCTGCTTACCTTTGCTGTTACTTAACTGGTATAACAGCTGCTTCTTATTTTCCTAAAGATAGCTGCGTTCTTGGAACTGATATGGTTCAAGCTCTGAAAGCCTGAGATCTAAGGCAGCTATTTGCTTCTCCAGTTCTTGTTGTTGAGAGGCAAAAGAAAACATACCAAATGTTAAACATATTAATGCTGAAGTCAAAATTCGATACCTGGAACCCCCCTAAATTTGCTTCGGATTCGGAATCAGAGGGACATGAAGAATAAGGAGCAAATTTATGAAGGTCAGGCTGGACAGAGATATCTGAATCACTTGCAGAGTCAGATTCAGAATCTGTCGGAAGATAGAGAACCTCGCCGGAAGGCGGTTCGTCTTCTGCTGGGCGTTCCCACCAGCGTGAGTCAAGATTATCATAGAAAGATGCAAGTCTGGGCTTGCTCTTCTTCTTGGGACATTTGTTTCCCCAATGACCAGGTTTGCCATAGAAAAAACAATTCTTACCAGTTGCCTGGAAAGAACGGCGTTTAAGAAACTTTCTAGGCTTAGCAGGATGCTGAGCCTTCCTGGAGTATGCCTTCTGTTTTCTGGAAAACTGTAAGGGTTTGTCTTTATAATGATAACTCGGTTCACTTGTATAAAAACCCTTCTTTTTCTTTGAATGGAATTTACATCCAGACTGTAAATGTCCACGGTTGTGACTCCCACAACCCGATTCTGGCATCTGAGCGATTTGTTTACAGAAAGACGGCGTAAACATGTTTTGATGTCTTTTGAAGTCTTTGTCTATTCTTTTTTCTAAGCAATGCTCTTGCCAGGTCTCCATAATGTATGCATGAAGCTGTGCAATGGAAATACCATGGTAGGTAAAATGACGATCTTTCATGAATTTCTCCACTGCATCTGGTACATGACCAGGGAAGCTTCGTAGATAGTGCTTCAAATAAGCAGGATCATTAGCTTTTCCAGAGCCGAGGAACAGTAGAGCCGAGGAACAGTAAAGCCGAGGAACAGTATTCTGCAATTAAATAGTAAGTCGCTGCACTGTACTCCACTATTCATTTTACTGTTGATGTATGTCTAAAGGGTAACACTCCCCGTAGCTAGGTGGAAATGACCTAGTGAGTAATTGTTGGATACCGAAGGGTTTTAAGAGGCCGTAGTCAGGATAATAGCCGTTTGTGATTGAGGCGCCGTAAAACCTGTTGTTAGGCCTAATTAGGAGATTAAACCCTCATTAAATGGATCCCACAATGGATGTTACTACTCCTACAGTATTAGACTGTCAGCAGGAAAAGAATAATGAAGTGTCTTTAGCAGAAAGACGCTCATCCTTCGCTGAATGCTCAACTTCCTCCCCATCCTCCTCTATTATACATATTGATCAGAATAATCCATCTGTTGATTGGCAACTCCCAGACATACTCCCTCGAGATGTCTATAAGCTCACTGGTTGGAATTACTTTGCATGTTCACAAATAAAAGTATCTTCCATAGATATTCCCTTTACTGATTCTCAAGACCCTGTCCATATTAATCTCATCGATAAATCTCAAATTGATTGGACACGAAGTAAAGGTTATAAATATGCTCATTTAGGTGCTATCCGTTTAGGTCTTAATCCGCTTGTTCGTCCAATTTTGCTTGTACATTCTTTATGTGTTGCTATTGATACCAGACACACATCTTTTGCTCATGCTATAATTGGTAGATTCACTGCACCCCTTCATAATGGCCCTGCTTTCAGTACTATCTTCCCGAAATTCTCTGTCAGTCTAGATGATCCTTACATCTATGACATTCTAAAAGCCTATATTCTTCCCCAAGGCTTTAGTATGATGACTGGTTCCCGTATCATACAGTTAAAGAGTTTAGTTTGCATCCGGTTTGGCAATGATACTATGCCTCCCCTTCAGAAAAAGGTCCATCAGAGTTCGCACCTGCACAGCGTGGTGGAACAAGACCATTCCAAACACACTCAACCTGTCACACTTGACTGGACTACCATAAAGTATCCCGAGCAATGGGAGATTAAGTATAAAGAGCTGAGAAATTATGAGGCTGCTCAGAAATCTCTTATGACCAAGCCTTTGAAATTTGATCAAAGCTCGAACTCTTTCAGATATCCAGAACCAGATCTTCTTCCTGTAAATAAATTTCTGTCTAGATCTTCATCTGTATCTAGTTCCCAAAGTGTATCAGCTTCTGTACATTCTGAACCATCCTATTCTGGACTTGGCTACAATGAACATAGAGGCCAACATCAAAACTGCCCTGCCTGCAGAAAGAATAAAGAAAAACTTCAGCACTTGCAGAATAAAAAGCATAGCCTAGGTATGTTTACATTTAACCTGCCTAGAGAAAATAGCGTAGTAGAGACCACAAACAGTCATAACCAGAAGTCCTACCATCCTCGTAGAAATCTTCCAGATCTTCCCTTCAGACAGTTCTCAAATGATGGGCAAGTTAAAAAAGAGTTTTTACCTGTTAAATCCTCCGGAGCAGAAGAGTCTGTTTCCGATGAAGTAAAGCTTGATAACTGGGGAAATCTGCAGCATAAAATGACTGCGAAGAATCTAGATGAGGTTGCCCTAGATCTTCAAAAGCTGCGTAGTGCAATGATTGAAGAGAAAGACCAAATAGCTGCAGTAGAAGCTAAGTTGGGTCCGATAGATCATTTGCTATTAGACTCTGAAGAGATAAAAAATGCTATCAGTCAAGCCGCTGATAGAATAGAAAGAAGACTTCAGAAGATTGAAGAACTTATTGCTGCAAGCAATAGGTTAAAACAAAAGAAAGCCCCTGAAGTCAGTGAAATGGCCATATCCTTAGCATTAAAAGGATATGAGAATAAAAAGAAACCCGCTTCTCCTCAACTCGAGCAGAGTTTCTCCTTTGGGATGTTCCATATCCCAGAAAGAGATCCCAAAAAACCAGATTTTGATTTTGGGAAATCTGAAGTTGAAGTGAAGAACCTGCGTGATTGGGTAGAAGTCATTCAGAACCTTCCACCTGCATTAGAAAAGAAATACTATGATTTGCAGATGTCTTCCGGTCAGCCTTCTGGTCATGCTCTTATAAAGAATGAACCAGAAAATATAGAAAGTCCACTTCCTGAAATGGATACATCAATGCCAACAGCATCCTCTGGCCCGAAGTTCTACACCAATTTTGGTGTTACTTCAATGAACAACCTGATATCACAGATGCCAGACCATCCGGTCTTGAACATAGGTTGTCAAAGTAGAGAAGAAATTAAGGCCGCCCTTAATTTACTTCAGAACTGGACCATAGCCCAGCGCACCAGAGATGGAACCTTAATAGGTTTATATTTGGCTAATCATATTGTAGGAGGCATGTCAAATATATTGCTTTAGGTCTATTCCAAACATAATCTTATTAATATGGTTGTTGTAAGTCTTATTCATATGCTTATATACTATTATGGTCTTTTTCGAAAAAATCAACACTCTCTTTACCCATATTACATTTATAGACTACTCTAACAAATCTTTAAGCAAAGCCATGAATGCGTTGCTAATTAATTAAAGGAGCTAAACATACTCGTTTTAAATAACTTTAAAGCACAAAACAATAATTGCATCACTCTGAACCACGCGATTCGAACTTACAATTAGCTGAGGTTTTTTTAAGTTGCGGGTCAAATTTTTAAGGCTAGTAAGATCAACTTCAGCTGATTTGCACCAACTTTCTCATGGTTTTTCCAGCTAAATTGGTTATAGTTGCAGTTTTATGTAATTGAAATTGCAGAAACAATAAGTGAATCACTAACCAGGCTATTGGAATTTTCAATTACTTGATGTCTTTTTGTAAACTGGGGTTCAAATTTTTAAGATCAATAAGATAAAGTTCAGTCCAGGCTATTGGAATTTTCAATTACTTGGTGGTTTTTTGTAAACTGTGGTTCAAATTTTTAAGGTCAATAAGATAAACTTCAGTTGATTTGCACCCACTTTATCAGAATCTTTTACTGCAGTTTTAAGTTCTTAAAATTGCATATGGGGTGAATCCATTTTTGGCCTCTCAAGCTTACAATTCTAAGGATGAAAATAAAATTAGAAATAATAAGCTAGTCGTAAACTGCATTTTCAGCTGGAGCTACCCAATATCTATTCATATTCCGATTTACTTACTTTTCGTTGTCTTATAGAATTTCGATGGGCAATGAGATTAACTTTCCTCCAATAAGCATATTACGAAAAGAAAAATCTAAGTAATTATTTATTTATGTGGACTGTCAGGCAACCTGTATACAGTCAGATCTATGGTTATTTCAAAATCTAGTATAGAGATGGATTTGAGGAATTTAATTAAAGAAGAAGGGTCCCGAGGCTTTGTCAAATTGTAGAGATGGATTTGAGGAATTTAATTAAAGAAGAAGGGTCTCGACTCCCGAGGCTTTGTCAAAATAAAGAAGACATGAAAGAGACTACTCAAACCAAAAAAATGGAGAACATAAAACGGACTTTTCTGTCTGTTAAGTTTATTGATCCAGAATTGGATACATGTAAGAGGATTATATGGAATAAAATGTGTGAAGTATAAGATGAACCTCGAATCCTTTAATACTTTATGGTGTGACATGAACTCTGTCTAGTGGAGATTTCTCTTTAGTTACATGCAAAATCATCTACTTTAGATTAACTAGATCCGAAGGTATAATTCTTAGTGCAAGCGAAATAGTCAACCTTGACTTACAAGTAAACAACAACATATATTTTTAGATTTTCTAATTTTAATAAAACAAATACAATATATCTCTAAAAAGTGGGCCACTATAACCATTTGAGGATGTGGTCCTAGTGCTTCCAACATTTGGTTCTCTAATTTTTTCCACCTAGGGTTGTCAATGGGAATATGTATCAAGGAGTGTACTTAGTAAACTCAACATACAATGTGGAATAGTGTGGAATAGAAAGTTCAAAGCAATGTATTTATAAGGTGATCCAAGATTTTCTTACCCATGGTATTGGTCCAAGGTATTTGTCCATTGTTTTTCATAGTGCATGGTATTTGTCCATGGTTTTTGACCCTTTTCATTTAAGGTTTTTTTGTCATTATTTTGAAAAATGGGGTTATGTTGCAATAAATGCCCATCTTCCCTTTATTTATGGGGGAAGGAATAATGATGTTTTTGACCAATTTGGGTGGAATTTAATTGGGAAGGTCATCATGGACAGAATAATGTTGGGATTATGATGTATAATTACGGTGTGGACCAAAGAGAGATATGTGGATAATTTTTTGTGTTAATAGATTGCCCCCTAATGTGTGAGGGCATGAGCTCATCGTATGGCTCACAAATGTCATATGATCATGAGAGAAATGGTGACAACAATGGAGAAACCAGAGAGAACAATGGAGAGTTGGAGTCTCCTCATTCAAACTACAGTGGCTTTTGATTTGTATTACTTCTCAAAAATTGATGAGGTACATATAATCTGAGACATATATATGGACAAGGTCGGCATACCCATGCTTGTATCAATGTCTCAATAGAAAAATGGGGATCAAGGCTCAAACAAGGGGAGTCGATCAATACATATAACTGGTATTACACAAGGGTGGTCTGAATAGGAGGTAGAATACAAATACAGATCCGGGGAACTGGTAAATAGAAACAATGACATTCTCTTGGAATGCAATATCACAATAATTGATGCTCTACCGAATATGAGGGTGTACCGAACTACATGGACTCAATGACTAAGAGTCAGAATTGCTAAAGTGTAATAAACAACACCTGATATTGTAGAGAGAAGAAATCATGATACTGAGGGGATTCCAAACACTATCACCAACGTAGCCCGAATATTACAAAGGACATGAAATTGTATGTGTGCAAAAGGGTTTCAACAATGTACTAGAGTCGGGTCACAAATGGGGTCTTCGGCCAAATAATGAAGTAACTGTTGGCGATACCCACCAACAAAGCTTCGTCGATAGGGGTTCCCACTCTGTTGACGCCCTACAGCGCAACCTCCATGAGCACCAGCCCAGATAGGTTTTACCCTGCCCAGCAACGTGTGCAGACCAGATGAAGTCTCACCCGAGGCATTCAAGAGAGAGCTATCAGAACCAAGTTTTTGATAGTGGGAAAGGAGGATATTGGGATCCGACAGACACACACCATAACTAATGCAATCATCACACAATATCGCAATATCGCAACATTATTCATGGAACATCATTACTCATAGCGCATCAACCAATTACAAAAACACAAATTGCATCAACATAAAAGTGACAGATTGGAGTGATATAGGAGAAAGAGACGAAATTGCATATACATTATGCGATTGTAACAAAATAGAGTCACAGCATCATAACATATCTATAATAACAGAGAATAATTGAGCCATACTCATCACATCATATTAACCTTGCGCAAATGTACCACATTATACAATTATTCTCCAAAACTAGAGACTGCATACATTAGGAAGAAACCCGAATAAATCACAGTTAAGACAGAAAATTCTCGATAAATTAGATCACACCAAATCTTATACCGTACAATATCACCCCTTTCTCCTCAAAAATAGATCTATAAATAGGCTTACACCTTTACATTGAGGGTCCACTACTAAGTGAATTCTAACCACTAGTGACCTATTGCAACAAAACTTGGTCAAAATATATATAAAATATTCAAAAAGCGGTTATTCTTCCACTTATCGCGTTGATCTGCCCTTGTGTGGTACTGCGTGAGCTTGTGGATTTGTCGTGACGCTGCGCAACTCACTTACCGCAAAGTTCTTGCCAAGAGGCCCCCAACACAGTTTTGTGGCTAACCCTCGAGCCTCGCCAAGTTGACAAAGTGTGCGCCTAAGTCTTATCCTTAAAATCTTCAAATTGCTACGCAATTTCACGAACCTGAAGCTTGACTTTAACGACGATACTCTGACAGTTAGTCAAAGTTTTCTAGATGGGGTGTTCCTCACTAGTGTTGCTGTCGACCATTTGTTGATTGTCTTGAACGTCCTGGAGCATGGCAACGGCCTTAATAGCCAATTGGCCACCGATTTCTTGGAATTTGTCAAGCTGCTCGTGGCTCTTTTGTTGTCATTCTTGTGCACGGGCAGCTTGCTGCTGTAGATCCTTTCATTTTGTGGCCCGAGTGATTTGCACCATTAGTGGCATGGCCTTCAATGATGTCTTCAGGGTTGTCAGTTGGCCTTTTTCCTCTTGCACCTACACATTCAGTTGATCAAGTTTCTCATCCTAGACAATAATTTTCCAAAATTGGGTAGTCGCCTAAATAATAGTTTTGGCCTCTTGCTCCATGGTTCTAAATTGAGTGGCAATTTCTTCAATGGAGGTCTTGCGGTCCGCAACCTTCTCCGGCGACGTTGTGGGTTTAACTAACACATTGAGCATGAGGTTAGTGTCATGAAGTTAAACCAGAGTTTGTCCCAACTGCTTGGCCTTTTTTACTAGAGTGAGACCTACAGTGTTGTCAAAAATGTTCTCCCACGCATCAGAAATATCCTGCTCAACTTTGCTGCACCAAGAACATGGCTGCATCTGTTAAAAAATTAGGAGGTCTTGCACCTTCTTGAGGTCGATAATCTCTTCAGCAGCCTTCTGCTGCAACTCGGCCTATGTCACCTTCAAATGGTTCATTTCTCATAACTTTTCCTCTATCAAGTGCACGCGGACCTGGTGTAACTCCTCTGCTTCCTTCTGAATCCTCTCGGCGGTATTCCAGGACTGGACATGGCCCTCTGTCAAATATTTTTGCCATGCTTCCAATTCCAGTGTAGCGCCATGCTGAAATTCGACCAACGATATAGCGGGCAGTTTGGATGCAGCCGCTAATGAACTTCTTCATTGCCGGTGTCAATCGCAGTTAGGGGAACTTGCACATTCCTAGCCCGTGGCTCAGTGTTGATCGATGGGCTGTCCTACAGCAAAGATATCACTGATTTTTCTTTGGAAATAATATTAAAAATGGACTCTAGTTATCTCTTACCACCCCAAATTCTTCATGGTTTGATTTGTGGACCGTCGTAGTCGCAGTCGTAGATGAATCAGTGACGGCTTTGATAAGCCGTTGCATTTGGTATTCCATCCCCGACCTAGTAACACCGCTTTCCTTGTACTCCCGCTGCCATTTGGTGCAAGTCTTCTCCCGCATACGTTGTGCTACATCTTCAAAATCCGCCAATGACTCGTTGTCAGCGTCAGTCAGTTCCTACGGGGCAGGTTCTTCCAAGACATCCAGGGGTAGCTCCTTAGATAACTCCTCCTGACTAACTAGGATGCGCCATTCGCGTGGCCAATCTTGTACAATAGTATCCAAATATTCTGTGGTGACTTTATAAGGCAATGGTAGTCACTGTCGATCAGGGTATCACCTGGCATGAATATGAATAGAGTGGGGTCCAGTAGAAAACCGAAGGATCCGCTGATACTTGGCCACGACGTAGGAAAAAATTCTAGGAACGACAACAACGACGGCCTGCACTGCTTCCCAATAGACCCAGAAATGAATGGCACAGTCCAATTGTCGACTGGGCTCTTCGACCCACCATAGGTTCTGATAGTAGGAACCATGGCAAACCTTGACTGCCTCAACCGCCATTGGTTGGTAGTCATTAGGTTCCATCCAAGCAACGAGAGAAATAAGAATTAACAGCCAAATATAGGAAAAGGGTCACCCGGTCCGAGCAACAAGCGCATCTTCAAGCAAATGATTTAAAAAAAATAGAGATGAATTCATTTGCACCCCCTCAACACATTTCTAGGCATAGGCAACACCACCCGAATTGCATTAGACTAGTCGATTTCCGCGAACAACCTTGCTTGCCATAATTCTTGTGTCAATGCGCACTGCCTGTGAGTTAATGTTATTAATGCGATAAGCACAACCATCCCGTTGTAAGCCAAAGTGCTCCTTCAACTACTTGGCAAGTTTCTTGTCCATGTCTCTCCCATGAATATACTATGCCAAGTCCTCCCCAGCCTTTGGCAAGCCAGTAATGCTTGCAATCAAGTCGACTGTGACAAGGATTGACGTAGTCATCCAAAGCGTCCCTCCATGGAAACATGCCAATAGTTTCTTCACACACACATTGGCTTCATTCAAATGGTTGAAATGGGTCATATTGATGAGCCCCAACAACCCAGACTTGTCTAACCCACTGGCCCATGGTTTTGGAATTTGCTAAATGGGGCCAGTAGGCACCATGGGGATGGATTCATATGGTTCGTCCTGGACATATTTAAGTAAGAGTAGGTTATGATCTTCGAACTTGAGCCTAATCAACATAAGGATGATATCGACCAAGCATGTCATCGGAGTCTGGCAGAGCTGGTAACTTGGGTGGATACTTTCGATTCTTTGACGGCTTCCATGGTTTGGATATTGGATGCGTAGGAGTGATGTATCCCAAAATATCATGAACGAAGACACCCCGAGGTGCCATAGACTCAACAGCTCCCAAGATCGATGACCCAGTTTGTGCAATTCTGTAGTGTACCCCTGGTACCTTGATGTCAAAAACAGAGGAAAGTTTTTTTTTGTTTTTTTGTTTTTTTTTGTTTTGCTGATTACTACAAAAGAGGCCAATCACATCAGTGGTAGTTATGGCATTTGAATGAAGCAAGACAAATCAAACGCATAAATGTCCACACAATATGCATTACAAAACAATGATTTGATCCTTACATTCATCCTCCTCTATGGAGGTGCTCCTTTGAATGACTATTCGATACTAACTAATGTCATATGAAACTTAACACTGTCAATTCCATCCATAGCATAGACTTTACAAATATTTCATCCGTAACATAATAGTTTGGTGAAAGATGATATTTACATGTAATTGTTTAAGGTTAAGTTCTGACAACATTCATAACCTTTAAGAGCAACATTAAGGTGCAGATCAGAAATTATTGTGATATCAACCAATTCATAAATACACCAAAATACTACCAGCAGAAAACATTTAGGCACAAAACCAAAGGAACAACAATGTACGTGGTTCACCCCAAACTCGGGGTTACGTCCACCAAACAATCGCATCATGCGACATTATTTATTAAATAGTTTCAAATCAGCAACGTCAATGTTGCCATGTTTCATTTGTTACTTCTTACACAATCTCCTGCCGAGAGTATTTCCCAACTGACCAATGCCAGGGTCAAACTGATACATGAGACTAGCAGGTTCCAATCTAGAACACTAGATTTACTAACCTAGCCTTATTCAAATGCAACCAAATGTGAACTAGGCTTATTGACACTGCTCGCTTTACAAATATAATTTCATGAACCAAAAGGGTATTCGGTTCTGCTGGGTAAAAATCAAAGCTTCAGAAAAAGAAAAGGAAGCTGGATACTACGGATACCATTTATGATGAGGTCAGCCCATGCCTGTCACAATACTTTCAAGAAAATCCAGTCACATGTATTTTACTAGGGTTTAAATACGCGTGGGATGATGATGTAGGTTGTTTGCATAATTCAACTAAAAAAATGATCAAACTAAAAGTCATCTTCACATATCAGCTAGCTGCTGTAAAAGGCATACTCTGTAGGTAAATTATGCTAAACATGGACAACCTAAAAATCATTTCCATAAAGGTGTTTCTATAATCTCACCACTTGATATGGCAAAACTTATACTCACACTGACATTTCAAGGAGATAAGCTTTGTTCAAATAACATAATCCTATCAAAAGCATATTACCAGAGAGTATGTCATCTTTCATGAACACCCTTTTTCTTTTTTAACCCAAAATCGCTTATCATGCGAATATATAAATCGTATATTTATTTATATTAAGAGAAGAAACGACTTGTGAAAATAAAAGGGTTCTTGCAAATTGAACGATCTGCCTATATTTTTCCCGTTACATACAGGAACAAATATAGAGCTAATTTAGACATATCATACCTTCGATGGTAGCTACGCGGGGAAGGTTTTGTAAGTTTAGGGATGGAAGACCCCAAAAACTTCACTGAAAAACCAAGGGAACCCTCTCTGCAATACCCAAACGCATTTGAACCCTCGGCAGCATATATCAAAGCCGTGATCATTCTAGGGTAAGCAGTTCAGAGATCATTGCGCCAGTATATATCAAATCCTTCTACCCATCAAACGCGGCAGAAATGGTGATCATGATTTATAATTATAGAAATACGTTTATGATTCCAAACGCTGGAAGACGGAAAATAAAGGAAATCACATGAAACGTGATGAGTTTCAAATCATACTACTAACAGGCATTCAGATTTAATCAGTGTAGAAGGAAAACAACCGAAGCATAAAAAAAAATCTGAGCTTTATCCGTAATCGACAGCCGTTCACAAAACGGCACCCAAGGAAAAGAATAGCATACTCATCCTACAGATCACGTTGGGGTTGAATATTTATGGGTACATAGAGGGCTTTAAGACAAATAGCACATGTATTCAGACCCTATAATGATTTTTTTAGTTCTACAGCCCAAACATGAACCAGATACTCAACATAGACAACAATTCAGCAAGGGAAAGTGGATCAAGTCAAGACATACCATAATGCAGGTAAAGATAAAATCGGCAAAATAACTGCACATACCATGACAGATCTGCATTCTTCAGGTCGAATGCACTCGATGGGCGTATAAAAAGGTACATTAAGAATTCAGGTGCGAAATAGGACCTTCCGCATGCGTCCGTCCTCTGTGAGGAGAAAATCCCTCCCTTTACACTTAATGGTCACGCCACCCCTTGTACAACGCAGGTCTCTCTTTATAAACTTCTACCATTTCCTCTCTCTCCAAGATAATGCAGAGCCCCTTTTAAAAAAGACGTAGGCAAGGAAAAAACGAAACCAAACAAGACCGGCGCCCCCCCAGCCATTTCCACCACCACAAAATTTATTCCGGAGAACCCTAACACTCCCATGATCAGCGCTTGCCGTTTCCAAGAAATCCTCCACAATGGGCGTTTTTAATTCAGGGAATATAAAACTCCCTAATCAATGCCTCCACCCTAAGTGTCTCTAATTCAGGGAATATATATAACTTCCTGTAACGCCTCCACAATGAGCGTCTTTAGGGAATATAAAATTCCCCAATCAGCGCCCATTCCCGGCTAAAGTCAGTCCAGGGAAGTAATTACACTTCGGCGCGTAAATGGAATGTAGCTTTTAATACCCTCTATATTTTTTCTTGGCAACTTGGCCTGTCCATACCTAAACATATCACACTTGATACTTAATAAATGGCTTCGGCGACTCTTCAGTTTTTACACTTATAGATTTATACTTATANATATATATATATATATATATATATATATATATATATATATTCAATAGCATTTATTAATTCGGGTAGACGAGATCTTTCAAGATAGCCTAGCCGTTTCTACTAATAAAATAGAATCTTTAGCACGACCCATAACTAGTTAAAAAAAATAGTAGAGGGAGCGTAATGGAAAAGATTCCCAATCCATTCATTTATATTACGTTTATGCCATATATAACATATAAAATGGCCAGATTCATATACCAGCAGCTACTATTACCATAGGCGATCTGCTATAACGTGAAAGATAAATTAGTTTCTCTTCCATCATAACTAATGTTATGCAAGCAATTCCTTTTATCATAGATGGTCTGTAAAATAGTTGTCCACCGTTAGAAGTAATCATTCTTTATAAAATCTATGCATGTAGGTGGTCTTATATTCTATATAATACCCTTTATATACATGTGTATAGGGAATAATTGTCCGCTATTATATATAATGCCATTTATATGTATATTATACTGCAGGTGGTTTTTGCTTAATATATATATATATATATATATATATATATATATGCATCCAGTACCTTTATACACATTTTCCTTCCAATCCCCTTGGTTAAGGTGTGGTGGAAAATAAGCACTAGAGTACTTAGGCTCTTGTTGTTTTAAGGAGATTATGGCCTAAAAATTCCATTAACCATTAGCTCCATTAGGATACTTTTCTCCTTGAATTAGCCCTTATAGATCTTACCTCCTTAATCCTTTTGTGAGTGCTACTCCTTTTATCTTGAATTTATCCTATTAGGTTTTAGTGCCGGGTTGCAGTGTGTCACTTGGAATAAGTTTCGACGAAACATGTATCAAGGTAGGCGGGGTCATTAACTCTAAAGACCCAGTGTGTAAGTTAGTCCACTTAGGCTTACTTCGACCTAGGGTGGCAATTAAAATCTTATGTCATTCAAAGAAGACGTTCACTCTCCTTCCCATTCACAGTTTTATCTTCTCTAGCGGACTCAGTCGCCTGTTTAAGTAGGGCCTTGGTCTCTCGTCTTTGAGGTCTATAGCTTAGTAAATCACATCACCTAACATATAAGGTTCTGCTAGTGGGGCCTTGGCCTTGAGCTCCTCACTAGAGAATAATTACATTCAGAATTTACAAAATATTTAGAGGCTCTTTAAGGGGGACGTTACAAATTCCTTCTCCCCTCATTCTCACTAACGTGCAAGTTTGCCTCTTTTTGGGTGGCGTATGGTTAGGTCTCTGAGTCTGCAACTGCTGCTGAGTCTGAGTCTGCCACTTCCATACTCATGATTTCTTCTTCCACATCCATGGGCCGAATGGGGGACTCGTAATCACTGGATATTTCTATCTCGTCAAGGTCGCTCAACATCCCTTACCCATCCAAACCTAAAAATACACTCAACGGCACTAACTGCACCTCACTCAACACCCTGCACAGAATTCACCCTCTACTTCTTCTCGCGCAACTGAAGAATTCCATCCTACGCATCCTGTGCGTTGTTTTATAGCCACTTCCAATCCAAATTCATCATTGCCAAATCTAACTTCACCATTATTTCTAAATCAGATGTTAATGACACGAAATCCACCAACGATCTTAATCTACTAACAGTCGAATCACCCATTAATGCCAGTTGCTTCAACAACCGCCGCGAGCCAACTTGTTTAACTACCTACATTTATTACTTTATTTGACCACCCCAGGGCCTTGCAACTGTCGCAAATGGTCAACCAATTACTGGTAACAATTTTAACCTTGCGTAGCATCTTTCTTAAGGCTCACCTTGCTGTGTTGAACTAAAATCTTCATCTTTTTTTTTTACACCTCAAGTGGTGCACATTGTCGGTCGCATTCTATAGGGCTTCAAGTGATTCCTATTAATGAGCTTTGGCAACATTGTTCCATCTAATTGTTGTAACTGAACTTCACCACCAAAATGTAATGGAATGAACAAGATAGGGACCTAACCAATGCATTTGTAACTTACCTGGATGTTTGATGAACTTGTTGTTGTATAACAGCACCAAATCTCCTGTCGCAAACAATTTTTGCTTAATATGGTGATCATGCCATGCCTTCTGGCGATCCTTCGCAACCTGTTGCTGGAATCCTACAATGAAATGATATTCTTCAAGCTGAATCAATTACGCATCACATTCTTCTAATGCCTCTGCATCATCCATTCCCATCGCTGCTGCAATGCGCAAGCTGGGAACAATATAATCCATAGGCACGACTGCCTCTTTCCCATAAACCAACTTAAATGGTGTCTGACTTGTTAGCCATTTGCAAGTAGTGCGATAGGCCCATAGAACTGCAGGAATTTTTAAATCCTAGTCATTGCGGTTATCAGTACATACCTTGGTCAGCCTTGTCTCCAAAATTTTGTTGAAGGCCTCAACAGTACCATTTTCCTACGGGTGGTATGGTGTACTCCTCTTATGTTATATATGGAGCTCCTCAGTTAGCGCTTTCACCGTCGGGTTCACAAAGTGATTGCCTTGGTCACTAATCAAGATTCTAGGACACCCAAATCACATAACAATGTTCTAAAAAATAAACCGTGCTACTGTCGCAGCAGTACAATCAACGACTGGTGCAACTTCTAGCCACCGAGTTAGGTATTCAATTGCAGTAATAATATAGCAAGTTCCAGTGCACTTACCTCATGGATTGATAGGACCCATAAATTATACGGCCCATTTATCAAATGGTTGTAGAGTCACCTGTGGCACTAGTGGCATCTCATCCCTCCACAATGATTTACCAACTCGTTGGCAGACATCACAGCTCCTTACATACTCTACGGCATCATTATGCAACATGGGCCAACATAGCCTAGCATGCAAAACTTTTCATCCAGTAGTGCAGCCTTCATAGTGACCTCCCGCGATTCGTGAATGCGCCTCTTCTAGAATGGGACCCTACTCATGTGGTAAGACACACCATTACCAAATTTCATCCGGACCAAGTTTATATAACTGTCCAACAATTAGTTGAAAATCAGAGGCTTTTACGACCAGCTGCTTCTTTTGGCTAGTCGACATGTCTGCTGGGGTGACACTAGTAGACAGAAACTGAATAATTGGTGTAAAGTGATCATCTGCGACATCAACTCGGAACAATTGTGCATCTGCAAAGCCATCATCAATATTGCATATGCATTTTGGAGATCATGTAAAAAACCTACTTGTTAATTAAAAAGCATTGTATCAATATCGCATATGCGATATGTGTTGTATAAAAAATGTTGGGTTGCATGCTGTGGGCCAGGTTTACTGTAGCAAAAGACATAATTCATCTGAACCTGCACACAGAGAATTGTTCAACATGCAATTTAATCATTACTTACACAATTCCATAGTTTTGTACAGGTTTGGGTGGATGTCAATGGGGAATGTACGTAATAGAGGTAGAAAGTTAGCGAGGAAGGTGCTTATAGTGGAAGAAGCTGAAAATAAAAAAAGAAAAAAAGAGGGAAGATTCAAGAAATCATCCGCATTCATTACATGAGAAAATAGTTCCCATTCCCCCTCAATAGATACCTGACGTAGAGGCCGCAGAAGATAATGCAACATTAAAGGAAGATGGTTATACGGAAGTTGATATTAGTGATCCATTAGTAAACGGGCAATCTTGTGAATAGTTCAATGATTATGTTACTCTTAATGAAAATGTGACTCAGCAACAACCATGGTCGGTGGTTCAATATCCTAATCAAAGTTGTCAGCCTGTAGTGGATGTAAATGTCACTCCAACATTTCAAACGGCAAGAAATTTTGCATCAAAGAGAAAGAGAACTCCTAAACGAATACAAGTGTATGAGAGCGAATTGACTTCCATGGAAGGTAAGGTAGCTAAACCACCTAAACGCACTATCCTTCGTCATTGTTCTCAAATAATGAAAAAATATTTTGATAACAAATCCAAAGCCGGTAAATGCCAATTGTTTTTAGCTTTGCTTAAATCTAGAAATATGGAAACTGTTAGAAGAAATTTAGGCATAAGAACAATGAAGAATATCGACTCAAGTAATCACATTGTTAAATCTCTTGTTGTTGCATTCACATCGTTTGGTAAAAAAACTCATTCACAAGACTGTAATGTGGCTCGTCGTGTATTGGCTGAATCAATTGTATTTAGATCCACAAGACAATGTTGTTTACTTAAATGCAAATCACAAATTGTTCCTTTACATCCAAAGACGCTTAAGAAATGTTCAGTAAGAAGAGAAAACCTTGATGTAGACAGACAAATGGAAACATTATGGGCATTTAGCGGTAGGGTTTCCTACAAAATCATGAATTTAGTTGAAGCAGTGAAGGGCCTAGTGCAAACATTTTGGCTTGGTAACACTAGGCCTTCTTATAACATGAAGGATGTGTTAAAACATTGTAGGGGTTCTAGAAACAATGAACCTCATGTTAAGCATTATCTTGACATGAAACAAACTCAATTGTTCGAGATGTTTAAAGGTTCCTAGTTAGAGCTAATGCTTGGGAAAATATATTTTGAAAAATGCAAGCCTTGGTATGTTAGAATCAATACGATCCAGAAAACTTGTTGTTGTAGATACCACATAGAGTTTGACCTATATTACCATACATTTTCACATAGACATCGTTTTTTGCATCCTAACCATGTGCAGGAATGCTCAAGTACAGTACCGCCAATGTCATCCAGAGATTTCGTCCATAGAATAATGTGTCCGAGGCAAGATGAGCAGACACATTACTTAAAACAATGTGTAGACGGTTCTTGCAACAATTGTGGTGGGATATCATTATGGTCTGATTGCATCCATGAAAGTGAAGATCAAGCATTCGTGAATGGAATTGTTGAGAAGCAGAACTATCAATATGAGACATATCAGCTACATGATGGGAAAGAAAGAAGGAAGATTAAATTGGTGGCTTCACAGGTAAATTGTTGAATATTCACATACACATTTTTTTATGTGGTTTATTGACATATTAATATTCATGTACGAGGTGCGAGTATGTGATTTTATTCCAAAGTATTGGAAAGATCCAACAGTACATTCAACATGTTGATATGGCACAGTGGCAAGATGAGCAATTCAGAATATCTTGGGACACCTTCCATCTTGGAACAATACTATCAGTGGTTGACTTTGCGGAAAATTACACCCTACAACCACAAAATGAAATACAAAGTTAATACTATCACTCAGAGCAGGTGAGCATAATGGTGCATATCACGTATCGACATGGGCTAGATAGCAATGAAGAGAAATGTGTGATACTGAAAGAAAGTCACTTCTACATAAGTGACGACGGGACCCATGACATCCATTATGTGCAACATTGCTTTAAATTATTCTATGATCATGTGATAGCTATGGATATACCATTTTATCATCATTTGATTTGGTCAGATGGTTGTGCTAGACAGTTCAAGAATGCATGTGTATTTGAATGGTTGTGTTTGTTGCACATAAAATACAAGGTTCCACATGTATGGAACTACTTTGAAACTAGTCATGGAAAAGGAGAGCACGATGGTGCTGGTTCATGCATTAAAAATTCCCTTCGAAGGGAACAAATGAATTTTATAGGTGCTCGCCCTCGAGATGCTGCATCTATAGTGAAATAGTGTGCATCTGTCATGGGAGAACAAGCAACAAGGAAACACCTAGTGCGAAGAATATTGTGTGAGGCGACAAATGTGGACCGATCACAAACACATTGGGTGAACACAATGCATGGAACTCGATAGTTTCATTCAATTAGAAGCTCAGACAACTCGCCCCTATAAATTTGGACAAGATTGAAGGCTTTCTTTTGCAGTTCTTGTAGCATCGGTGAATGGGATGATTGTGAGTATACAGATACCGTTGATACATGGGATCAAGTGACACTTGGCACCAATTTCAATGGGGTTAATGAAATAAACAATTTGGAAGATGACCAGACACATATTTCTACAGACTATGATCACATATCAGATCTCATACAAGTAGGTACATGAGTACTACCTAAATTCAAAAATGCATTTATGTATTATTTACTCGACTTGAACGTACAAAGAGAAAGCAACAAATCAGGGAAAGCCATACATAAACGTACAAAGAAAGTGATACATAAACTTACCTACTGCATTGTGAGAGGTGGGTCGACAACAACCTCACTTTGGTGCTCTTTAAGCACCACTGTCTCAATAGATTCCTGCATAAAGTAACATATATATCAATGTCATATAATACAAAGAAAAAGAGACATATCAATGGGGGAAACAAGGAAAAAGATACTTGCATGTACAAAAATCAATATAAGCAAGAGTTGCAATGTATAAACATACCTGGGGGACGTGAGCAGGTGTGTAACCAGTGGATCGATTAACTAGCAACGAGAAAAAAAGACTTCTACTTGTACCACCGAAGAAGCTCGCTTTTTGGACATATTCTTCAAACTCATGTTCCTACGTACAAAAAGATAAAGATACAATTAGACAATTTCAAAAAATTAAAAAAAGTACATGTTGAATCATTAAAATCACAATTAAAATAAAGCGACACAAACGTACATGTTGGCTTGTCATATGTGGGTCATCAATCTAGTGCTCTTAAAGCACCGGTGCCTCAATAGAATCCTGCGTAAAATAACATATGTCAAATTCAGATAATAAAAAGAATCATAGACATATATACTACATGGATGAAAAATGATGTTTTGAAAGAAAGCGAAACATACATGTACCTTCTGGGGGGAAAGAGGTGGGTAAAAAACAACCTCGTGTTGGTGCTCTTCAAGCACCAATGGCTCAATGGATGCCTGGATAATGTAACATATGTCAATGCCAGATAATACAAAGAAAATGAGACATATACATGATGGACGAAAAATGATTTTTCCAAAGAAAGCGAAACATAATTAAAAGCATAATTAAAATCATATTTGAAATAATACCTGTGTTTGGGAATCCACTTCTGCATGAGAGGGACTAGGCTGAGATTCAATGTACTCATCCTAATCACCATGCATAAAACATGTTGTATCAAAATTAGGATGTATTGAATGTTACAATCTCTACTATAAATATGTAAATAAAGTTGACAAATTAACAAGTATAGTTGTTACCGCTAATGGTGAAAAACCAAACCCATATGCAATATTGACAGCCGCATCAATGTTCTCAACATTGATCGGTGGACTA
Organism: Pseudotsuga menziesii; assembly: GCA_001517045.1. Classification (NCBI taxonomy): domain Eukaryota; kingdom Viridiplantae; phylum Streptophyta; class Pinopsida; order Pinales; family Pinaceae; genus Pseudotsuga; species Pseudotsuga menziesii. The sequence goes on along the minus strand of LPNX010129808.1, from coordinate 78,404 downwards.
TGCGACTCTGGTGTGCCATGGGACACCCGTTGTATATTTGTTCACATAATTTGTTAGATAATTAAATAGAAATAAGTTGCGAAACAATTGAAAATTGTGATATGAAACAAAATATAATATGAAAGTAATGAGTTTTACTTACAAATCGAAGTAATCCATCATCCTCGAAGTCTGAAGCAGGGCCATAGCATATGCCTCCACACGATCTGCAAGGGTGTGGATTAACATGATGCTCTGAACACTCTGCATCTCCTGTGTGATCTGTAGATGGGTCGGCCTTGGAAGTGCCAACCCCTTGGCCTACATTGCCTTGGACATCACTCCCATGCTGAAGCAATGTATCTGCCAAGTGAAATAAGGCCTCCTATGTATCCTCAATCACAGGACCCACAGGAGGATATAACCAAGGGGGTTTTGGTGTGTGTCGAGGGCATGGCACACGGTTAGGATCCATACTGGCCCCTTCCCTATCTTGGGGCATCCCATGACCAACACCCTGGAAGCCTAAGATATTGAAATAGTTAACATGTTTCTCTAGGATGAATTCTTCATACAACTTCCTAAGGAAATAAAATGGGATGTCCCTATTCCCATGAGGGTCTTCATTGAAGACCATATACCAACGATCCATCCAATTGGCCTTTATATTTGGTTCCACACACCAGTCTATAGAAATGTGTGCTCGACTGGTGGGTGGAACCAATCCAATGCTAGGGTCTCGGAATAATGAAAATAATTGGTCTTTTGTAATCTTTAGGTCTTTGATGTCTTTATAACTCAATCCATTGGAGTAGTATTTCCTCCTGGATTCTTTGTACAAGCTAATGTTGTACAGAGATCCTTTGGCATTAGCAATTGTGTTTGTTATTATGTCCAATGCATCGGCTAAAGACTGTCTCAAATGATCCCCCCCTCTAATAGATGAGCTAAGGTGCCTCAATGACGCCAAACGCACAAGAATCTGTGAGTTTTGATCTTCTTCCTCCTCAGGGTTTGGGTTTGGCTAGTAGGCCTGATACATCCATTACCAATCCCAAATTGGAAATGGGAAGTCATAATTCTTGACTTTGTAACTGGATTACCTAAAAACCAGAGATAGAATGAATCCATAATGGTGGCTGTGGATAAGTTAAATAAAGAAACACGCTTTATTCCTGTTAAAACAACTCATACGTCTATTAACATTGCAAATATATTCATGAAAGAAATATTCCATTTGCATAGAATCCCAAAGGTAATTATTTCTCACCAAGATCCTATATTTACAGGTAACTTTTGGAAAACTTTATTTAAAGCATTAATTCAAACATATGGACAAACAGAAAGAGTTAATGAGGTACTAGAGAATATGCTGCGAATGTATATTAGTGATTATCCCAAAAAGTGGGAAGACTATTTGCATTTAGTTGAATTGCTTACAATAACCATTATCAGGCCTCAACAAAACTTAGTCCTTTTGAAATATTGTATTGTAGAAAGTGTAACACTCCTATTACATGGAGTAATCCAGTAGACTGATCGATGTTAGGACGTGACATGTTAAAAGAATTGGAACTAACCATGAAACAGGTACAAGGCAACTTGAAAACTGCTCAAGACAGGAAAAAGTGTCATGCCGATCTTAAAATAACATCAAATGAGTTCGAGATCGGTGAGCATGTGTTTGTTAAATTTAAACCAAGAAATATCTCCTTTAAATTAGGGAGCTGTGCTAAATTAGCACCCAGTTATTGTGGACCATTCGAGATATTGGCAAGAGTGGGTCCGATGGCTTATAAATTATCTTTACCACATAATCATAGGATACACATTGTTTTTCACATTTCTATTTTGAAAAAGTATATACATGATGTTGCTCACGTGATTGACTGAAATCTAATTCAGGTAGAACCATAAAGGGGATTTTCTGGTGGAACTGAATTGTATTCTCGACAGGGGGGGACTTTTTCTCTGGAATCGCTCCATTGGACATGTAAAGGCGCAATGGAAACACCTCAGTCTAGATGAAGCAAATTGGGAACTTGAGAGAGATATGCGGGTGGCATATCTAGGTCTGTTAAAAGAATATTCAGAATAACTTAAGCAACATTGAGGACGATGTTGAGATTAAGGGCGGGGGGGTGTTTGTAACATACCCAAAACTAGAAAATAAATATTTATTACTTATTTCAGCGACAAAACATTTTGTTAAATTTTATTGTAAAGTTATGACGAAGTGGGTGATGGATGACTGTAATTGAACAATTATTTATTTTAATAATTAATAAAAGGAGACACCTATTCAGTGGAGACTGTTAAATGAGTTTCTCTTCCCAGTAGGAGGAAGGAGCAGTTATAAAAGGATGATTGAAAAGTGGCAGCACTAGCATTCACTTTATAGCTATTGTAGCAGCATAATCCCTAAAAAAGTGGTCATGTTCCATGAGAGGGGGAACTGAGCTGGGTGGCTCATTAAATTACAAACTTACTCTAAGACCTATGCAATATTATATAAACCATCAAATTGAGCAGGAGGCTCACGACTCATTATGATTTCTAAGAGAATGAACTTTGCGATTGTTGCAATTTGAAAAGTCATGCACACAAAGAATTTTGATGAGGAGATAGCTAAAGTGATTTGTTGAGTGCTGAGTTGCAGAAGTTTGGTTGTGTAGCAGAGATCTATGTCCTAGTAGTGCAGTGAACAAGCTAAAGGTTCCTACGCAAGTGATTGGCTGCTTCATGAAAAGGTTGGGTGGAACAGTCTCCCTTGGGTGTTGGTCCCATTTCTCTGTAATACTTCCGGGTTCTAACTCTAATCTTTTTATGATATTGATTATTTCTATTTAAGATAATTATAGGATGTTTGAAAAGAATTTTATAGTTAAAATCTTTCTTAGAATAAAGGCTCACTGATTTAGAAATGGAAAATAATTATCCGCTGTATTTTTCCTCTCACCGAAGATATAAATTATGTTAAATAGCAAGATATGCTAAGAATTAGTGAAGAATGATGAATGAATGTTATTTACAGTCTTTAAGATGTATTTTACTTTCATACTGTGTATAGTCTTTGAACTGTCATAATTTACCAGTTTTGCTCCAAAACCTTTTAGAAAAACTTTGACAGTTTAACCCTTTTAAAGGTTCTATTAATATAGAACAAACGAAGAATAAAAGAACCAAAGGATCTTAGAATGCAAACCCTATTACACGTTAAAATTTTATAACCATTTTAGTTTATATATATCATGGTTTTGACTGTCTGATAAAGAAGGACGGTAGAACTTTAAATAACATTTAAACTACATATTTTATTGTTTAAAATAATTAGAGAGTAGAGCTTCAACTTAATACTATTTCGGAACTATCAAAACAAAATAAACGAAATCATAAATAGTAAAACTCTTGCAAGACTGTAGCTGAAAAAGGAAATTAACTTAAATACCATTCTTATGCTATTTGATAAAATCAAACTAATGAAACCTAGCATTCATTATGACTGGAAATAAGATCAGCTTATAGACAAATATTCAACGTGGTGGCCATACAGTGACACTGTCTCAATTTTTCAAAGGGATAACTTTAAACTAACAATAAAAAATACCCAAGGTTTCCAAAAATAAATCTATTATATATTTTATAATCATGCCCATTGTTCTAGCAACAGTTAAACCCAAGTAATTTCATTTTGTCTCTACCGTATGTTTTCCACAAACTGTAGAACTCTTTAAGTAAATTTAGCAACAGGCTTGTTCTTTTAAAAAATTAAAGTGACAGAATTTAAAACCCCCACCGGCCTTTCCAATATCAATCTTAAAAACATTATTTTCCCCACACTCATTACACAACTCTGTAATTCTTTTCTTATGTAAACGATAGACTGAATAATTTAAAAACGTTTTACAAGTGCACAACACAACTTAGCAAACCAAGTAAAGATTACACACAAATATTTCTCACCACTTGTATTTTGCAGTATCAATTCAAGGATAAAATTTACTGTACCGTGGATAATAGCCAAACCTTTTTCTTCTTATTACAGTTCAAGAACAGAAAATGGAAACAGAAAAATAAAGAGTGAAAAGTCCTCATGGGACTCTACCTTGCTAACAGTGTTGTTTTATAGACCCATTAAGGTTATATATCTATATCGATAAACTATGTTCTGAGTGAACCAAACCAACTGATTTTTGGCTCACGACCCTAAAATTTTAACAACAAAACTACAAAACCCTCACGGGCCAAAAAACATCTGCAGAAATTATCCTTACAGGAAACAAAACAATGAAGTATCTTTAAGACTTGACAACCCTCGGATTGAAGAATGTTACTAAGATATAGCAAAAAAAACCATAAGGTTGGTCCGACGCTAGGTTAAAAACCTTATGCAAGACGTGTTGGCCTTCACTGAGCCATGCTAAAAGATAACCACAAATATTACCAGCTAGAAGTTCCATCGCGACAGTCTTTGAGACCCTAGACAATGAATGTTTCACTTGCATTTGTTCCTTACCAAGTTTAGTAAACTCAGAAGAATAAAATTCATTTTGTAAAGGAATAAATTTTCTCTTTGTTGTCTCTGATGTAAAGAAACTTTAATGTTCTACTGCTGTCGACATAGTGACTGTGTATATCCCCAGCAAGCTTTTCTTTCCGCAACACGATTTTTAGGACCAGGGTTGATGGATTTTCCCCATTAGCATATTGTTGAACAAATCCCTCAAAAGCCAAAGGAAGATGGAGAAACACAAATAGATGCCATACAAAATTCCAACAAAATGTTTTTACTCATACTTCAGAATGCAATAAAACCCCTAGGGTTTTCAGTTTGTACACCTTATGAACAACTCCAGGAAGTGTCATATCCACGGGGTTTGTCTTAAAACAATTCCTTATTATGTCCTTCACCTCGTACAAACTCTTTCTCAAGTTTATGGCTAACAGAAATTCCATCGCATCAAGTAAGATCAGACACCTAGCAAAACTGATCATAGTGGAGAATGAAAAGGCTACTATAGTAATATTAACAATTTCTACCTTACGGAAAACCTACAATGGAAAATGTATTACATAGGTATTATTATTGTTATGGTTTCAATTATTAGAATAGTGGGCTTAGGGAGGGATTTTAAACCAAACCTTGGTATTGTTTGATATAACTTGACTTAACATCTTAGCATAGAGTAGAATTGCATTATCGAAGAATTTCCTGACCTACACAAGTAAATGAAAATTTATGCTTTAGTGAGGATGACTAACTAAGTTTGGGACACATCTATTGGGTGGCTCGGGAGGACCAAAAAACAACAATAGTAAACACCGTATTACGACAATAGTTATAAATAGTTCACTTACGACAAAGTAGTGTTGTAATACCAGAGTAACAATTTAAGCATGCTAATGTTAATTATGATGTGTGACGACAACTTTGCACAACAAAATAATTATGAGTAACATCTATCCAAATACTTTTCTAGGAAATTCTCTAATCATAGAGTAAATACTTTTTTTTTATATGGATTGAGGGGATGTTACACTAGGTTTTCTTGCTTAATTAATATTGAAAATAAATAGTTGGGTGTTTTGTTAACTTATTGTGTTTGTGACCGCCAAAGCCTCATAAGCGAATCATCTGAATTTATTTGTTTAAATAGTATAAAAATAAATAGTTGTTTTTATTGTGATTGTAGTGTAAAATCTCATAAATTAATCTCCACCATTTATTTCAATGGAAAAATGGTTAATGTTATTTACAAAATTATTATATCTGAAGTTGTTGTGTTTATGCTGCAAATTATTACAATTAAATCATATTTGTAGATATCCATGCCACAAATACTAACATGAGATTTCTCTAGCCTTATGATTCCTTTACCCTAAAGCCTAGGTTCGTTCTCTCAAAGAAGAACTAGAGAGCCAATAGACCGATCCTTAATTATTAAAACTTTATTATAGTTTCAATGCCCACACATAGAATCTGCAACCTCCCTTAGGAAGATGGCTAATCACCTTTGAGGTATCTTTGTTTCACTTAGATTCCTAAAAACTTATTTTAGGGCCCTAAGGTAGAGGCTTTTTCTCTCTTAACCATGTCCATCCATTAAGACCCATCTGCTAAAATACTAATAATGATAAAAAAAGTAATCATTAATCATAAATATAATAAGATCAATAAAATTATTCTCAATTGTATAATTTAATTTTAATTTAAAATTTATTTATTACTACTTTATAAAAGTGATAAATTAAAAATAATTGTTTTTAAATTGTATAAAAATAAATAATTTAATCTCGTTGAAAAAAAACTACTTAATAATTTTACAACGAAAACTACTTGTACAATGTAATATTATAATTTTAGTTTGGTACAGTGTAATATTATATAAAAATAAATAATTTAAGCTCGTTGAAAAAAAAACTACTTAATAATTTTAGAACAAAAACTACTTGTACAGTGTAATATTATAATTTTAGTTTTGTAGTGTAATATTATAGTTTTACTTTTTTTTCTCTCTGTCTCTCTCTTTTATATATATATATATAAAATTCGTTTCAACAATTTTTTAAGTAACTTGATGGCGTTCTTCTATACGGAAAAGCATAAAAAATTCACAAAGACCGTAGAATAGAATCCACAAACCTTCCCGACCACCATATAGATTCTAAACAGCTTTAAGAACGGTTCAGTTAAATATCTCATAAATTAATCACTTTAGATGCATTGCTGCCGAAGTCGACAAAGGAATCTCCAAGGCTAATCAAAAGTGCCCCAAGTGGTCAAGGGAATCACCGAAGACACATGCAATAGTTCCAGGTGGATATTTAAAATTCAACAAAATGTTACTAAGCTCGGAACTAGAAAATGTCAAAAAGCTTTTAATAATAACTAGAAATCATTTCGAGTTGGGAGCATGTGAAGTTGTATATAAAGATCCTTGAATATCAAGAATCAAGATGGACATCAAAGACTATGTTACGAGAAAAGTAGAACTGGCTTGATTTCACACAAAAGTATTATAAAAGTATACGATAACGCCATCGAGAGGACCTGGATGAAAGACACGGAAAGTTTCGGAATAAAACTAATGATGTCTGGCCATAGATACGAAATGTTTAGCACTAAAGAAATTGCAGGCAATTCCTTTTAAGCATCTCTCAATATGTTAATGAAAATCTACGCGAGAAACATCTATATATTGACCTGTTTAGTGCCTAGCCAATTCGAAAGAAGAGTTAACACGACAGATTGTCTTTTAAGGCAGTTCTGAAGTACTTGACTTTCATTGCTTGAAGGTGACAGGGTCTGGGTATTATATTGGAAATGAAGACCAGAATGGTTGCTGTTATTGCTCTTGTCTTGTTTTTGATCGACGCATTTTCATTGTCATATAACGCTGCCCTGAGAAAAAGCGGCAGTCACGTCACTATGAATACTAAGGGCAACGACGACGTTCCGCCGGGAAAAGATGTTGTTGGCGATAACAACTTGACAAGATCTGAGCGTGGAAGTGGTCATGAAATTGGTGAGAAGAAAAAAGTCCCTTCTAATACGAGAAAGAAGAAGGATAGAGGTATGGCTTTTCGTTCGCTAGGTCATAGTCCAGGAATAGGGCACGATGACCCCCCTTGACGTGTGTGACAATTCTGCTTCATGGGGAAGCGGTTGCTGACCGAAGTTAAACAGTCGAAGGTTATGTACGAATTAGTTGTCTCCCATCAACGTTTACTTTTTAATATTTGCTTTGCTATTCGTGTTTATTTCATCTTATTTCTCTCCCTATTGAACGTTTACTTTTTAATATTTGCTTTGCTATTCGTGTTTAGATCCATCTTATTTCTCTCCCTAGTGAATCTTTCGATTGAGGTGCATACGTTATGAAATGCTTTCACTATTGTAAGCTGTCTATCATGCTGTACTGTATGGTGCACTGAGATAAGCAATATGAACATGTACTCTTTTGCATCTTTTACGGAAAAATGATGATTAAATAGAATGAAATGTGTTACATATAAGAAGAACCCCTGTGATGACTTTAACATTGTGTTATCCGAACTGAAATAATCTATTATTTCATGGCCAGTTTAATTTAAACAAATTTTAATTATTTAAACATTATTACATAATTATCATATTATTCTATTTAATTTTGTTCTATTTTGTGTTGGTTAATTTCATTTAATAGGATTAAAAATTTCTTAATAAAATAATAACTAATAGTTAGGAGGTTTCCAAGTCACATTAATACTAACAATGTTATATTTTACTTTTTAAATAGTAATTTTGGTTGTAAATAATGTTTTAAAAAAAATGAATGATTTTTTATGTTTAATATTTAATGGTTGATATTTTTATTATCTTAAAAGTATTATATATGTTTAACTTTATTAAGATGATGATGATGGTTGATGCTCGGTGCATTTAACTTAAATAAAAGAATTATTAAGTTTGGTTTAAAATTATATTCTTATGCTGAAAAAGTTAGTTTCGTATGCTCAAAAATCTAGAAGAGAAGCTGCCCAGCTCACTATATATAGATGTATATCTATTTATATTATATTGGTGTATATTTAATTAAAATTATTGTATATAAGAAGTATTTTTCATTATTTTTTCATATTGGATTATTCTTTTTCATTTACGAGACATGTGTACTGTCAAGACCTATTAGCTTAAATTCAACTCCAATCACTACCTTCTGTAGTTCAAAATTTCAAATTAACAATTTCAAAAAAGTCAAAATAACTTAGTTAACATATAATAAGTATATTTCACTAGAGTTGGAAAATTTAAACTTCAACTTCAACTATTCTATTATTAGATATAACTATGAGCTTAACTTCAACTCCAATCACTACTTTCTCTTGAAGTGCAATTGTTGGTATATTAACTTTTGAATTAATTATTAGATAAAATTATTAGCTTAACTCCAATGATTTTACAACTATTAGCTTAACTTCACTTTATATTACTATTGGTTATCTTCAATGATAGTGATACAACTATTAGATCAAATTTAAATGAAGGTGGTAATTAAAACCTTTGTAATAAAAAACCATTGGTCTAATGTGTAGTTGTACTCCAAATGCTTCACCTCAATTTGACAGGTAGCATCATGAAAACAATGAATAAACACTTGGATAACAAGTTAACATATTAATAAATAACATTTTTAAAAAGAAACATTATGAATATGTTAAATATATTGCTTTAAGCATATTTCAAACATATTAATTTTATTAATATAGTTTTGAGTCTTATGATCTTTTTCCAATTATAAATATTGGAAAAAACCAATACTGTCTGTACCCATATTACATTTATAGACGACTCTAACAAATCTTTAAGCAAAGCCATGAATGCGTTGATAATTAATTAAAGGGGCCATGAATGCGTTGATAATTAATTAAAGGGGGTCTTACTAAGAGATGAATAAAGATACTCGTTTTAAATAACTCTAAAGCACAATACAATAATTGCATCACTCTAAACCAGGCGATTCGAACTTTCAATTACCTGAGGTATTTTTAAGTTGCGGGTCAAAATTTTAAGGCTAGTAAGATAAACTTCTGATTTGCACTAACTTTTTCATGATTTTTCCAGCTAAATTGGTTAGAGTTGCAGTTTTAAGTAATTGAAATTGCAAAAACAATAAGTGAATCACTATTAACTAGGCTATTGGAATTTTCAATTACTTGATGTTTTTTTTGTAAGCTGGGTTTCAAATTTTTAAGGTCAATAAGATAAACTTCAGTCCAGGCTATTGGAATTTTCAATTACTTCGTGTTTTTTTGTAAACTGGGGTTCAAATTTTTAAAGTTAATAAGATAAACTTCAGTTGATTTGCACCCACTTTCTCATAATTTTTGAATTGCATTGCAGTTTTAAGTTCTTAAAATTGCATATGAGGTGAATCCATATTTGGCCTCTCAAGCTTACAATTCCAAAGATGAAAATAAAATTAGAAATAATAAACTAGTCGTAAACTGCATTTTCAGCTGGAACGACCCAATATCTATTCATATTCCGATTTACTTTCTTCTTCGTTGGCTTATAGAATTTCGATGATATATTTATGGGCAATGAGATTAACAATCGTGAAGGATCAACCTTCCTCCAATAACCATATTACGAAAAGAAAAATCTAAGTAATTATTTATTTATGTGGAGTGTTAGGCGACCTGTATGTATACAGCCAGATCTATGGTCTTGTCAAAATCTAGAATAGAGATGGATTTGAGGAATTTAATTAAAGAAGAAGGGTCCCGACTCCCGAGGCTTTGTCAAAATAAAGAAGACATGAAAGAGACTACTCAAACCAAAAAAATGGAGAACATAAAACCGACTTTTGTGTCTGTTATTGATCCAGAATTGGATACATGTAAGAGGATTATATGGAATGAAATGTGTAAAGTATAAGACGAACCTCTAATACTTTATCGTGTGACATGAACTCAGTCTATTGGAGATTTAGTGGAGATTTATCTCAGGTTACATGCAAAATCATCTACTTTAGATCAAACAAATATTTTTGGATTTTTAATTTTAATAAAACAAATACAATATATCTTTAAAAAGTGGGTCACTGTAACTTTGAGGATGTGGTCCTACTGCTTCCAAGATTTGGTTTTCTGATTTTTTCCACCTATGGTTGTGTGAATGGGAATATGAATCAAGGAGTGTATCTAGTAAACTCAACACACAATGTGGAATAGTGTGAAATAGAAAGTTCAAAGTGTTTTTGGGGAGACCTTCACAATCTATTTATAAGGTGATCCAAGATTTTCTTACCCATGGTATTGGTCCATGGTTTTGTATAGTGCATGGTGTTTGTCCTTTGTTTTTCATAGTGCATGGTATTTGCCCATGGTTTTTAACCCATTCTCATTTTAGGGTTTTTTTGTGATTTTTTAGAAAATGGGGTTGTTGCAATAAATGCCCATCTTCCCTTTATTTATGGGGGAAGGAATAATAATGTTTTTGACCAATTAGGGTGGAATTTAATTGGGAAGATCAACATGGACAGAATAATGGTGGGACTATGATTTATAATTATGGTGTGGACCATAGAAAGATATGTGGATAATTTTTTGTGTTACGAGATTACCCCCTAATGTCTGAGTGCATGAGCTCATCATATCGCCGACAAACATAGAGGATCATGGGAGAAATGGTGACAATAGTGGAGAAACCGGAGAGAACCATGGAGAGTTGGAGTCTCCTCATTCGAAATGCAATGGCTTTAGATTTGTATTACTTCTAAAAAATGGATGAGGCACATATACTCTCAGACATATATATGGACAAGGTGGGCATACCCATGCTTGTATCATTGTCTCAATAGAAAAATGGGGATCAAGGCTCAAACAACAGGAGTTGATCAATACGTATAACTGGTATTACACAATGGTGGTCTCAATAGGAGGTAGAACACAAATATAGATCCAAGGAACTGGTAAATAGAAACAATGACATTCTCTTGGAATGCAATATCACAATAATTGATGCTCTACCGAATCTCAGGGTGTGCCAAACTACATGGACTCAATGAATGAGAGTCATAATTGCTAAAGTGTAATAAACAACGCCTAATATTGTAGATAGAAGAAAGCAGTGATGATTTTAAGGAACCATACTTATTTAAAAGTGTATAAATGTTGGCAAATATTACCAATTCTTAAAAGGCCAACTATAAAATCATTGGATATATTTTTCAAAAAATATATTAATTTCCAAGGATTCTATATCGTTTATATAATAATTTGGCGATTTTTACGATGAAAAAATTTCACCCCATCGAAATTGGGCAAAACATGGTTTCAAAAAAAGCAAAATGGCGAATCTTTTTTGGGAGAAAAACATCGAAAAATAGCCCACTCGGCTAAAATTCGTCCCTAAAATTATCCCTCGAAGAAAGCATGATATTGAGGGGATTCCAAACACTATCACCAACGTAGCCCGAATATCACAAAGGACATGAAATTGTATGCATGGGAAAGGGACTCAACAATGTGTTAGAGTCAGGTGACAACGAGGGTCTTCGACCAAATAATGAAGGAACCAATACCCTGTACACATATCAACGATGCGATAATGTAGTTGCAGTCGAACATGTCAGACACAACCAATCCAAAAGACATTATAGAATCCTTTCAAGTGGTCTAAGGAACTCATCAATGAGGTGGATGAAACCAAGATAGAGGAACCCTTGGGTCTATCCTTTGGAATATATGTGTTGACATCAATAGAGGGAGACTTGCAACTACCAATGCAATGAGTTTTCCTTAATAGAAGCACGAGGGGGACAACCAAAGATATGGGATAATAATGGGATTGAGACACTAAATGGAGAACTAGGGAAGGGGAGTACTAGGGACTCAAACTTAATTTGTTTAGAGTATAACGACAGAGATGACTTGGCAGAAGATGAAATTGACTCATGGCGAGGGAATCATAGCTATGGGACTATGGAGATGCATGCAATGGAAGACACTTGGAGCAGACACACGACAAGTGATCTCCACGGGATCCACATGAGACTCATTGTAGAGTACTATGAACAAAGGTGACCCAATAGGGGGAATGTTGTCATAATGTGGGACTATGCAATATAGTTTGGCGTAAGGAGGCATTGTTTCGGCCTTCTTCATAGTTTAAGGAGCTCAAAGAAGGGATAGAAGATTGCTCAGTATGATAGTATCTTGTGGATTTTTGTTGATCCAAAGACGGTCAATGCTTGATGGTGTTTTCATGTTTAAAGAGTTTGAAAACATGAAGAAGACTCCAATGGGTATTTTTTTCATACAGTAGTTGCATAAGCCCAAAAAATGATAAGAGTGTACAAAGGAAAACTCTCCTAGCCGAGAGAGAAAAATATACTTATTTTTCATAGGTAGTCCAACTAGGTCAAAAAAGGATAAACCTATAGTGATTAGCCTCGTTATTCAAATGCTTTTGCGAGCATGAAGGAAACCAAGTTTGCTAGATGATATTTTCTTTATGAGAAGGTTGCAAAAGAACTTAAATACATCCCATGAGTGATCGTTTCATAGAGTATGGTCCAAATGTTCAGAAAAGCATTAAATGATACAAAGGGAACTGTTCCTAGCTGGAAGGTGCTAAGGTGGTCATTTTATTTAATTTTTCTACATAGCCTGAAAAGGGGATAAATGATATCATATAGACACCCTTTCAAACACTTTAACGAGCATGAAAGGAAGCAATCTTGCTCGACAATCTTTTCATTCTTTAAGGATTCAGAAAAGAGCTTCACAGAAGCTCCATAATGGTAGTTAAGCAACGAGAAAGTGTTCAATGTTTCAAAAGAGGTGATGTTGGAATCATGGAGCCCATGGAAAAAAAATAAAAGTGGACCACTCGTGGAGCCTTGCGAGATTGTGAATGGTGGTAAAATAACAGAAAGTTTGCAGTATAGATGGAGCAGAGTGTTCGTGAACATGCCAATACATAAGGGGTTTCACTTTCTTCGTGGGATGAAAATCAAGGTAGGTCTTGGAAATGGTCTAAAAAAGGATAGGGGGGCCATGGGATGTGAGTCTCATAGATAGATAGAGTGTAAAAAACTGGATCCGTTGGTGCAAACAACGTGAAAAACGAACGTCGGATGACTCTATTCTGCACGAAGAAAAACTTGAGCAAACAAAGGCCTATAAATAGGGGGGACCATATGACACATGTCATTTTCACTGTTCAATGTTGATTTGGAGTGGAGTGCTCAAGAGTAAAGGTGTTGATTTATTTCGATTGGACCGACGGTTTTGCAATCTGTCAGTTGCACGTAAGATCTCTCACCTACCCCATCATTTTCATTCATTCTTTTTTGTCATTTTTTTATTCTAGGGGCCTTGGTCGATCCCAAGAGGGTTTCGAGACTAGGTCACACCCTTTTAGGGAAAAGGTGCGACCCGAGTCACACCTATTAGGGAGATAGGCATGACTTGGTCGCGCCTATTGGGGAGAGAGGTGCGACCTGGGTCATAACTGTTTGGGAAAAAGGAATGACCCAAGTCGCACTTGTCAAAGTGTTTTGCGCAACATGAGTCATACAAAAATGCCTGACATGAGTGACCTAGTCCAGAATGGAATTTTTTGTTGAACGTGGCATGACTAGTACTTTTTGGATATGTAGGATTCCTCGAGTTGGATGGTGAGAGAGAAACATGAGAGACCTTAGAGATGAGGTTGAACAGGATGATGCAGTATAGAACACACTGGCCGAGAGTGAGATGATATAGTTCTTTCAGATCCTTTGATGCATTCAAAAAAGCTATTATTGAACAAGCTGGTGAGATTTTGGGACATGGATGTAGAGTGCTTCATCATACAGGGTTAGGAGCTGGAGATCACCCTCCATGATGTGTAATTTTTTACGGGCCTCCCATTTTTGGGTGTTATCAGTGATATCTCATTGAAACTCCCAAGACGTGTGTCCATGGATGAATTGTGAGCCCCACATTACTACGCCAAAACGTATGTGCATGCGTTATACATACTTTGTGTGACATCGAGAGTCTAGAGACTCATCTAGTGGAAACGATGGTGTTGCGGATACTGAGATAAAAAGGTCCACACAAGATATGGTATGGCTAGTTATTAATGGTTGAGAGTGTCTTTAGGGTCACATACTACGAGTGGAACTAAATGTACCTAACAACAGTTCGGTGTGGGCTAAAACAAGATATCCTAGAGGATGGAGATTTCTACTTCCCATCATTTTTGTGTTCATTCTTATTTGAGGAGTTGCTGACAGTGCGACTGCATTTGGATGTGCATGACATGGGGCCACGCAATCCTTGTATGAGGCGATGGTGTGAGATAACGATCCGGAAGGGAGGCGGTCTAGAAGGTCATTTATTCACCCAATAGCTATTTGCATAGTTGCAGAAGATTTCTATCCTCATTAAGTATTATCCATATGCTGGCATGGACTACCAAGGAGATCGAGAGATGCCTCAACTTATTTGACAGTTATGGGGACCAGATGGTATGTATACATGACTCTTTGTAGTTTTAGTCATATATATTATCTTATTAGCATAGTGGTAGTTAGATCATACATGTGATTGATACTAATGATATACTGTGCGCATGCACAGATGTGGGACCACATCCTCCAGCAGGATACCGGCGATGTAGGGGAAGAGTGGAGGGATTATATCCACCTACACACAGGAAGAGGAGGTGACAGAGTGCTATGTTAGAATCACTGCATCTCAATGTGGAGAGGGATTCAGCCATGAAATTTTGTGAGAAAAATATTTTGTTGGCGATAACAACTTAAGCAGAGCTCGGTGTGGAACTGGTCATGAAATTGGTGAGAAGAAAAATGTCCCTTCTTCAGGTAAAATCTATGAGCGTAATACAAGAAAGAGGAAGGATATAGGTATGTATTTTCATCTGCTAGGACATAGTCGAGGAATAGGGCACAATGACCCCCCTAGTGTGTGATCATCCTTATGGTGAAGTGGTTGCTGACCGAAGTTAAATACTCGAAGGTTATATATGAATTAATTGTCTCCCATCAATGTTTACTCTTTTATATTTTATTTTCTATTCATGTTTAGATCCATATTATTTCTCTCCCTATTGAATCTTCTGATTGAGGTGCATACGTTATCAAATTCTTTTATTATTGTAAGTTGTGCCTATCATGTTGTACTGTATGGTGCACCAAGGTAAAAACTATGAAAATGTACTATGAGTAGCTTTTACAAAAAAATGATGATTAAATAGAATGCCATGTGTTACATATGAGATAAACTCCTGTAGTGACTTTAACCACTTTAACAGGAGGATTATTTCATGGCTTATTTAATTTCAACATTTTGTCATAGTCTTTTCTTGTATGAAACTTTTGTGAAATATTGTGTGTATTTGTTGTAATACTGATAGGAGTTCTTACTAGCTAAAAATTGAAAAACCAAATTTTAATAGTTTAAAGATTATTACATAATTACCATTATATTTCATATTTGGTAATTCACTTAGTAGTGATAAAATATTCTTAATAAACTAATTACTAATAACTAGGAGGCTTGTCCCTCACACTAACATGGTTACAGTTTCCATTTTAAATATTAATTTTGGTTGTAAATAATGCTTAAAAAGAAAAATGTTTTTTTTATGTTTAATATTTAATGGTTGATATTTATTATTATTTTAAAATTATTATATGATGATGATGATGATGATTAACGTCTACTAAGATTAACCGAATTTGGTCTATGAGACCTTAAGAAGGATAATACTTTCTTTACTTTAAAATCTTGTTCATGTGCTAAACAAATTTGTCAAGAAGGTTTCGAGGCTCACTATAGTCTTGGAAAGTTAGGAGGTTATAAAGGTTTTTACTGTAGAAAATACTTTGAAACTCATATCTAATATGGGTGTAAGCAAGCCACTCTAAGAGAAAGTGTCTTTCATTTTAACGCTCATAGAATCACACAGATGTCAAACCCTTTCTACCCATGGAATCTTAGGTATAAACCAATGTCTTGTTTTGCTATGTAGTTCATGAGAGTTTGTTTTAATCTTTCCTATGGGTGAGTGCACAAAGTTGAGGAACCATTTAGATGCAATGGTAGAGTGAAGTCAGTCACTCTTGATCCATAAAATAGAAATCACCCCAAGCAATCCTCAACCTACCAAGCCTAGTCCCAAGGCTTATAACATGCATGCCAATTAGGATACTACACCAAAACATGCCCACATTTTATTGATGCAAATTGCGCTCTCGTTTTTCTTTGAATAAACGAGATCCTGTTTAACAAAACATGTTTTATGGTTAAAACGGGTCGAGCCCATCATTTTCGCCACAATGTCATGCTATTGGAGCTTCCACGGAGCAGAACGAGTGTGGCCGAACACGTTTTGGGTTAGCCAAAGCCATCAACCTCCACCCCGGGATCAACCTCTTCTTTGTAAGGTATTTTCCTCAAATCTTCTCATGATTTTTTCCCTATATTCATTAATTTAGTTTCCCTAATTTGAAATTAAACCAAAATATTCTAATTTATATGGCCACTGGAAACCAATGGAAACCAAAACACCAATGGAATTTACATGCTCATGGGTATATAGAAAGAGGGAATAGAACTAAAATAACATCAAGTGGAGTCCATACATGGCCCAAATTACATATAAACAAAGATTTGCTAAATAGACTTTGGTGTCCAAAAACAATCACGCTACAACAAATAATTACATATATAACAAAATCATTGCCTATAATGGGATTCTATTCATCAATAACACATAATGACACCTATTTTAGGCTCTAGCCATTGCCTCTACGCGCAATCTGGGAGTTGGTCCTACAAGGGCATTAGTCAGCAGCTCACAATTTCAATGAAACTTCATAATCCAAGCCTTAAAATAAGATAGAGGAGCTTCCCAATCAACATATCCACATAGGACATTTTATGTACACATGCATATGGAAATTGGAATTTATACTTAAATTTAGGACATAAACTTAAAATGAAAAATTGTTAAATGTTTATTCTTTATTGTAAAATTCAAGATCAATTTTAAAATTTAAATACTAGATTTAGTTTATCTTGTTATTTGTCGTACATTAGTTTTACACTTTTTAGTGCTTAGAGATGTCATTATATCATGTGTTTATTTTTCTAATGATATGTTATTTGTATTTATGATTGCAGTGGCTACTATGGACAACAATGATGAGATATTGAGGGTTATTGGGGATCTGAGAGAGATTGGTTCTTCCTGGAGGGGTGGAGATGAGCTCAACCGATCCTTGTCAGAATCATTGCTGACTATTGCTGATACGATCGCCAGATCGAATGATGATTTGTATAGTATCACATCCTACAGGGAGAGAAAAATACAAGAATGCGGTGATGGTTTGAGCTACAGCGAGATAAAGAAGCTAAAAATAACCAAAGAACACATTTATAGTTTGTTTATAGTGTCTGGGCTGAATGACATTCTAGAGAGCACCAGGTCACAAATTTTGATTAAGTGGTGTACCTTTCCACCCATTAGAAAGAATTTGATGGATAGATGGTACATGGTTTTTGACATTCCCCCACACAGCAATAGGGAAGTACCATTGTACTTCCTCTAAAAGTTGTATCCAGAGTTTGTTATGGGGAAACATGTCAACTATTTTTACATGTTTGGCTTCCAGGGAGTTGGTAGGGGGATGCCCAAAAACCGACCCAACACTAGGCATAGAGATGCCAATCAACAGATACCTGCAACTTGTGCTTAGCTATCGAGGGTAGACATCCCTCCTGCACATGATATTGTTTCCAAGACACAAGAGGTGTTTTTGAATCTAGCTAACATGGTTTCTCGAAAGAAAGACTACTATTGACCAAACAACATCGTATTCCTCTACTAGGGTACAACCACCAGTTTCTCATGGTAGAGTACCATCTATTGGTGGGGATAGACTGGCATCCCATGTACCTTAGAGTGAGTCTCACGTGTGCACAACGTGTGGTCAATCATGTTATGGTCCTGGACCAAGACATGGTACCTCTACGATAACTAGTGGTCACGTAAGGACATTATTAAAAATCTATTTGTTGTTCAATTTTTAATTTTTCCATATTGCACACATATTAAAAGATTCATAATATGTGCAAATTTTACTCTTGTAAGAGATTGATGCCTCTAAAGGGGGTGGTAGTGCACCCGGTGTGGTTGTATCTTAGGGCCAAACAACCAACATAGAGGTAATATTTAAACATGTGTCATTTTGTTAATAGATATCATTTTGTTAATGCATGTGTTAGTCTTGATTAATTTGTTAAATTGTCTAAGATTTACAATTTTTGAAGTTGCAGGAACCCCATTTAGAACTGGATGCTAGAGACATTAATCTCAGAGAAATACTCCGAGGTGGAATTTATGATTACCTGAAGAATGTAAGTACATGGTTAATGACTAAATCTTTTTCAAATTATTTAAATTTCTTACTGTACATTCCTTTATAGATTGCTAATATTTGTAAATTTTAAATTTGCAGACGTTATATGGATCTGAAGAGGGGCAAGAAATTGGGAGATACGTCCTAAGAAGGGATAAGTATATTAAAACTTTTTAGGTTTTCAGTACATATTATTCCATCGATTCAATTCCATGCCTAACTATCATAAAAATTTACAATTGTAGACATCATCGCAAATCCCTACACCGCCTCTTTGGATTGGATCTTCCCGTAGTCCAAACGTAGATAAGCGGTTTGTTTACACTAGACGAACTTCTTCCTTGAAAAGAGAGGGTGTCCATGATGATCAACCTACTCATCCCACGGTAATGTACACACTTCCAATGGCAATTGCTAGTTAGCTTTGAATTCACCGTTCACAACTAGTTTTTCTTAATGTTATTTTCACATGTTTACATCATCAGGATGTAGAGTCATTTGCACTAGAACTTAGTGGGGTTGTTGATGTTGCAATCAATGCTGCATCTACAATATGGATAAGTCACACTAAGGTACATCTACTTGAATATTTGTAATTGTACACTTCATTTGTATTGTCTATGGACATGCATGATGTCTTATCATTTGGTGAATGTAGCCACACCCTGGTCCATTAGTGCACGCGATTGAGGTTGATTTTCAACCTACAGCTCCTCTTACTACTGAAGAATCCCAGTTTCATCCCCTAGAACAAGTTTCTTTGGTGAGATGTTCATTTTTTACATAATCGATTAGTACTTTCTCATTCATGTACATGTTGATAATTGTTGAGATAATTGAGATATTTTTTTTATTCGTAGAGAAGCATTGCAGAGAGACTCTCTCCAAGGAGGAGAACACTAGAGGAATATATACCCCAGATGGATGGAATGAGTGTTTGTTTTATGTACAATTGAGCCATATTTTAATTTTTCAAACATTGTTATTGTTGGACAGTACTAGTTAAGTTACCTGATCGAGAAATATTGTCATTGATTTGGAGTCACCCAAGATGCACAATGGTCATGGACAGAGGAAACAATCATCAGGGTGAGTAAAAAACAAGAGAAATGTATAGTTTTGATGTGTTAGTCTAGGTAAAATATGTATTTTTCTGCACAATAGAAAGTTAGAGTATAGGGGCGCAGTCTAGGACAGATGTACTTTTGTTCGCATGTACATCAAAGATGTTTTTGATACATGCACATTGACAGGCCATATAAGGGACTTCTATTTTTGTATTATAACTTTCATGATATAAAAAATATTTCATATCAAGGCTCTTCAGATCTTCATGGTTCAGTCTTTTAAGTGTGATTATACATGTGTGGCCAAGAATGATTCTATGTGTAATGTTCCAAATTTTTTTATAGTTAAAAATTTGAGAACAATGCACAATTACAATATTATGTAATGACAAAAATGTATATTTCAATTAGTTTTTACCACGATCCAACTGCATATACAATCTTAAATTAACAATGTTAAATCGTATTCACAAAGATGGAACATACCTAAAACACATAAGAACCCAGCACAACTAAGTAACTGATCCAAGTAAGTGGAATACAAAAGAACCTTACCCACATAACAAACTAACAAAACTCTAAAGGATGCACAAAGTTGACACACCTAAGTGATGCACCTATGTGGTCTACATAAATGAAATTGGTGTTTGGCATGATGTATTTCATCTAACGAATATATGGGATAGACATGAAACCAAAACGTATCTGAGTATAAGGTTGATTATAATAATGGTTATGATTATATCTTGCACATTATTTTATCATTTTGTTAATGTGCAAGGCATTTGATGAATGGCCTCGAGGAACAACTTTGGAAGAGATGAAAATTATGTGTGATTTTATTATAGTTTAAATTGATTGGAGAAGTACTATTCATAATCTTGTTTTATAAATTTATGTTTATAGAGTATTATTCGAAACATTTGTAGTGTGAATATATATATATTTTGTAATAATGGCGTAATAGGTTGGCCACTTTTTTCTAAACATAAACATGTTCCATTACATGGGTACAGACGTAATGGCATTGTCTCCTTCTGCATTTCATCATACAAATGCTCACATCTCTTGGATGACCAACCTAAATTAATATGAAAAAAACCTTCTTTCAAATTTCTAGTCTGACGAATGATATGAGATCATAAGATCAATTCACTTCCACATAGAGATCGACAACTCATTTCGCCTTGATTAAAACACAAACACAAAATATTTCTTTCTTGACATGGATGAGAAATAAGTCAAATTCAAGACCTCAAAATAGGTAACATAATTCTAAATATCTACACATGGAATAATAGTTTGCAACAAGTATTTTTTCAAGAGGGGAAAACACTACACTCACCTTCAAGCTGACCTCTATGTGCAAAAATTTCACATTCTCTTATTGAGCAAAACCATAGTTTCCAAACTTGACCTAAAAAATGATCTTTTGTCCATGGACCCACATTAGAGGGCTACCACGAGCACTATCATGATGTTCTAAATGCAATGGATTTGACGGTTTGTCGATCCAACCAATGAGCATCATTCTATGGCACGTTGAATCCCACCTCCTACAGGCTTTCACAAACACATGTTGTATCCCTACCCGGGGCATAGAATGGAAACCATGCATCAAAAAAGGATTTTGATGGGTCATGAAAGCGTGCTTAGGAATTTTCCATGTGGGAACGCTAGCCACATGTTCACGGTCGACGGATTTGCAAAGTTGACCCCTATGTGCAAAAACTTTGCATTCCCTTACTGAGGAAAACCTTAGTTTCCAAAATTGACCTAAAAAATGATCCATTCTCCATGGAAATATATTGGAGGGACACCCCTTGATTTATACTAATGTCCTCAATTTGACGGATTTGACGGTTCGTCGATCCAAGAAAAGGTCATCATTCTATGGCACGTTGAATCCCACCTCCTACAGGCTTTGAGGGACACCTGTTGAATCCCTACCCAGGAAATAGGATAGAAACCGTGCATTAGAAAGGGATTCCAGTGGGTAATGAAAGCATGTTTAGGCATGTTCCATGTGGGAATGATAGTCACATGTTCACGGTTGAGGAATTTTCAAATCTGACCCCTATGTGCAAAAAGTTCGCATTCCCTTACTGAGCAAAACCCTAGTTTCCAAAATTAATCTAAAAAATGATCCCTTCTCTATGGACCTAGATTAGAAGGCCACCCCTAGTACTATACCAATGTCCTAAATCCAACAGATTCAATGGTTCATTGATCCGAGAAACAGTCATTATTCTATGGCACGTTGAATCCCACCTCCGACAATATTTCAAGGACACCTGTTGAATCCCTACCCGGGGCATAGAATTGAAATAGTGCATCAAAAAAGGATTTTGGTGGGTCATGCAAGTGTGTTTAGGCTTTTTCCATGTGGGAATCCTAGCCACATGTTCATAGTAGAGGAATTTTCAAAGATGATCCCTATGTGATAAAATTTCACATTCCCTTACTAAGAAAAACCCTAGTTTCTGAAATTGACCTAAAATAAGATCCCTTGTCCATTGAATGATATTATACACCCACCCCTAGTACTATCCCGATGTCTTGAATCCAATGGATTCAACGGTTCGTCAATCCGAGCAACGGTCATCATTCTATGGCACGTTGAATCCCACCTCCTACATGCTTTCAAGGACACCTATTGAATCCCTACCCGAGGCATAGAATTGAAACTGTGCATCAAAATGGGCTTCTGGTGGGTCATGCAAGTGTTTTTAGGAATGTTCCATCTAGAAAATATAGCCACACATTCATGGTTGAGGAATTTGCAAATCTGACCCCTATGTGCAAAAATTTTGCATTCCCTTACTAAGAAAAACCCTACTTTCCAAAATTGACATAAAACGGGATCCCTTATCCATGGACCCATACTAGAGGCCCACCACTAGCACTATCACTGTGTCCTGAATCCAACGGATTCAATGGTTCATGGATCTAAGCAACAATCGTCATTGTATGGCACATTGAATCCCACCTCCTACATGATTTCAAGCTATAAGTAATCAAGCAAGCTGTAAATAATCAATGAGACCATGAAACCAAAATATATGACTACCACATACCCGACTACCTACCTGTGGTCATTAGACTAGACCATCAAGATCACCTCTAACAACAATGGTGTCCTTTATCCTCTTATTCTTGGAGTAAGGCAACAAGTATCCTAACTTTGATGAGTTCTTGCTTGGCATTGTTTGCAGCTGGAGGTTTGTGCCAATAATTAAGTTTGTATAATTGTATACAATTTGACATGGTCTTTACTATTCAAATACATAACCTTTTTTATTTCATGTGTGGGAAACCTGTGTCAAATATTCTCCTTTTGATAACCATCGACCCAATTGGAGAATCATTTCCCTCAGAGTCTCTTAATGAGACAATGAGGGTCCGCTTCCCATCGAAGCAATGTTCCAGCAAGTAGTCAATGTTCCATTCATTTCCTCTTGTGGAAACCACTTCATATATGTGCCTTGCATAAGATAAAGTGTAGACCTAGGAGTAAGCTAACTAAACACAACTAGTCATCAAACATTTCAAAGTTATCAACATAATAGTTGAACTTGGTTGTATGAGATATGAAATGTGGTCATAGTCATGTAAAATACTCGACTGTCCCTCCTCCAACTAGGATAATTCTGTAGTTATTTTTCAACCAATGGGGAGTGATACATGATCCGAGCTGTCAACCAAATCTATGAATTCATAGTTGTCCCATTAACCAATGTTACATTGATAACAAAAATAAGAGAGTTTCCTTCTCCACAAATTGAACTATATCATTGTCTGACGTTCGAACTGAATGGAAAGCACGAGTTCATTGGACGGTCTTGCACTCATATAGGTGTGATCGATCTACATCGACCACCTCCCAAAAATATCTATATACATGTTCTTTTTGAGATGATTGGTCTTCTTGCTTTCTAGCTCCCTGCCCCATCACTGAAGAACACCATGCAACAATGGTCTTTGCATCTCAGATGAGCGAAATAGTTGTGAATTTCATCTCTTACCTATGTAATGCAGTCTTGATGCATGCACCTATTTCATCATGTTACCCTTTTTCGTGTCTGGTCTCAAAATACTTCCAAATATGTGGCACCTTGTGCCTCTTATGGACAATACACAACCATTGGAAGACACAAGAATTTTTGAATTGACCCGCACAACCATCAGACCAAATCCAATGTTGTTCCATCTGTATATTGTTATCCTCCAAGTGTTTGTAGAACAATTGAAAGTTGTGTTGTACAAAATCCAAGTCATGACACCTGTCATCACTTATGTAAATGTGATACTCCTTCAATATAACCCTTTTCTATTCAGTACTATCTCCCACATGTCTATAGGTGATATGGATCATTATGCAGACCTATTATGAGTGATAATATTGACTTCGAATCTCATTTTGTGGTTGAAGAGTGTAGTTTTCCGCAAAATCGACCACTGATACTATAGTTTCAATAGGAAATGTATCCATGCATGTTCTAAACTGCTCATCTTTCCAACAAGCCACATGTACATGCTTTACATACTATTGTGTCTTTTCAAATAATTCATCCATGAAGTTGCATACTAGTACCTAGTAGATCAAAAATAAAGATGTACAGATCAATAGGTTGTTACATATATGAAGTAGCAATACATGAAGAAAAAAAATACTATTCAAAAACTTGTTACTAACCTGAGAGGTGACCAATTGTATTTTTTTTCTTTCATTCCCTCCACAAATATCATACGTGACATATTTGAATGGCTTCCAATTCACTTCATGTCTCACAAGTTCATGCTCATCAGTGGCATGTATGCATTTGTCCAAAAATTCCATTCCACCACACCTTGGGCATGTCCCATATAAGCAAGGCCTTTGATAAATTGTGCAACCTTCTATCCTTCTACACAAAATGATATGGATAAAGTCTCTAGATGATGTCGATGGCAATGTCGTTGAGAATTCCTACATAAGAGTGTTATGCATGTGAGGACCCTGCAGCAAATAATTAATCAAAATACACGATATAGCAGCAGAACTCAAAATCACTTTTATATTAATCGTAGGCCACTTCGAGGGGGAAACCTCCTTTGAGCAAGCTCAATATAAAATAACTTCACGGTACCTTCCTTGGCCTCAACACACACTTATATACTAAAAATAGGTGCCAATACTATGGGTTAAAACCATGGGCCAATATAAACTATGGATCAACAAATACTACAGGCGGCTTACAAAGCATATGTGCCCAACAACAATAACACAAACTATGGATCAACAATTACTATGGGACGACTTACAAAGCATATGTGTCCAACAACAATATACTAACACGGTAAAGAGAAGGATTGACATGGGTTCCTAACATCCCCTCCCCCTTAGAAAAAGCTTTGTCCTCAAAGCTTTAGATGTGGAAATTGTCGCTGAATCTGAAGGAGTGGTTCCCACATAGCATCCTCGAGCTGCATTCTGTGCCATTGAATTAAGACCTCTGTGATAGAGCGAGAGCGAAGCAGACGAGTGCGCTTATTGAGGACAGCCTCCGGCTCCAAAAAGATGGATCCTTCATTATCCAGTTTGGGTAAAATAGTTTGGCCTTTGATGTTGGTGCCAAGAACTTTCTTCAGACAAGAGACATGAAATACTGGATGAATGTGGGAAGAAGGCGGAAGTTCCAATTTATAAGCAACAGACCCAATCTTCTGAAGAATCCTATATGGCCCATAGAACTTTGGAGCGATCTTATGATGCCCTTTCAGTTTTAGTGAGGATTGCTTGTAAGGCTGGAGACGAAGAAAAACCATATCACCGGCTTCAAAAGTGCGCTCAAAACAGTGCTGATCAGCTTGTTTCTTCATGCGATTTCTTTCCATGTGAATATTTTCCCGCAAAATGCGAAGAATCTCATCACGGTTTCGAAGGACCACGTCAACTGCCTGAACTGGAGAACTGCTGGGGGTGTAAGGAAGAAGAACTGGTGGTGCAGTGTGGTAAGAGGCAGTGTGGTAAGAGGTATTGTACCACCATTCAGCGAGAGGGAGCCACTTTTCCCACTGATGTTGTTGCTCAGAGGAGAAGCAACGAAGATAAGTTTCCAAGCATTTATTGATAATTTCAGTCTGACCATCCGTTTGGGAGTGATAACCTGAACTCATCGATAGTTTGGTGCCAGTGTGGTGAAAAAGGTCTATCCAAAAATGACGGGTGAAAGTCGCATCATGATCTGAGACAATGGAAGAATGCATTCCATGAAGACGAAAGATCTGGTCCAGGAAAAATTGAGCAATGGTGGAGGCTGTATAGGGATGGCTGAGAGCACAAAAATGACTATATTTGGAGAGGCAATCAACCACAACCAAAATCACAGTCTTCCCTCCAGATTTAGGGATCCCTTCAATGAAATCCATAGAAATATCTGTCCATATCCGGGTAGGTATGGGAAAGGGTTCGAGCAATCCCGGAAGGGGTGTTGTTTCACCCTTATTGCACTAGCAGGTATCACATTCAACCACCATTTGTTGAATTGTCCTTTTCATGCCCTGCCAAAAGAAGTTGCGCCGTGCCCATTCATACGTTTTGAGAAAACCAGAGTGCCCAGCTGATGGAGAAGCATGGAGTTCATAGAAGATATCTTGTTGAAGAGCTTTGTTCTGGGGAAGCACCATCCCAAGAGTAATGTGGGACAACAGAAGGGTTGTTTTCCAAGCATTGGATGATTTGAGATAATGCAGAGTTATTGACATAACCCTGTTGAACCGATTGCAACCAATTTGGAACAGGCATAGAAATCGCAGAAAGAGAACCTTGGTCATCAAATGTGTGAGAAAGGGCATCCACCACAATATTGTCCTTACCCTTGTTATAAGTGATCTCATAGTCATAACCCATGAGTTTGATAACCCATTTTTGTTGTGCTAGGGAGGATACATGCTTTTCTAGGAAATATTTTAGACTCTAGTGATCAGTCTTGATGCAGAAATGATTCCCTAAGAGGTAGGGTCGCCACTTTTGTACTGCATGCAAAATAGCCATCATTTACTTCTCATATGTAGAGGCAGCTAAATTCTTACCGGAAAGGGCTTTGCTGGTGAACGCAATGGGGTGTTCATCTTGAAGGAGAACAGCACCAATTCCATTGCCACAAGCATCACTCTCAATAGTGAAGGGCTTGGAAAAATCGGGCATAGCTAGAACAGGTGTAGTACACACAGCTTGTTTCAGCTTGTCAAATGCACACTCAGTAACATGTGTCCATGTAAAAGCATCCTTTTTCAACAGAGCAGTTAATGGAGCTGCAATATTCCCATAATCCTTGACAAACTTGCGGTAGTATCCAGTCAACCCCAAAAAACCACGAAGGCTCTTGAGTGTCTTAGGAGGCGGCCAATTGTTCATGGAAGCGATTTTGGCAGGATCAACACGAAGCCCTTGTGCTGAGATAATGTGCCCAAGATACTCAACTTCCTTTTTGCCAAAAACACATTTAGACTTTTTGGCATGGAGATGATGATCAGAAAAAAGTTGCATTAAAAGAGCCAGATGCTGGAGATGTTCAGCCCATGTTTTACTATAGATGAGGATATCATCAAAATATACCAGAATGAATTTCCGCAAATAGGGTCGGAATATTTTATTCATCAAGGCCTGGAATATGGAAGGAGCATTAGTGAGACCAAAGGACATGACCAAAAAATCATAGTGGCCATCATGTGTGCGGAAAGCTATTTTAGGGATATCATCCTCATGAACCCGAATTTGATGATACCTAGAGCGAAGATCCAACTTGGAGAAAAATTGAGCACCATGAAGCTCATCAAGAAGCTCATCAACAACAGGAATTAAAAACTTATCCTTGATGGTGAGGTGATTAAGTGCTCGGAAGTCAATGCAGAGGCGCCATGACCCATCTATTTTGTCGACAAGAAGAACTGGTGAAGAAAAGGAACTTGTGCTTGGGCGAATAATACCTTGCTTCAGTAAGTCCCTAACGAGGAGTTCAATCTTTGTTTTTTGGTGAAATGGGTAGCGATAGGGCCTGATGTTGGGAGGAATACTTCCAGGAAGGAGCTGAATACGATGGTCCTCTGGTCATGAAGGTGGAAGTCCCACTGGTTCAGCAAAAACACCTGTATATCGATCCAGAATTTGTTGGAGATCCAAAGGAGTAGTGGGGGCCACTGATGGTTGCATTTGAATGGAATGGAGCTGAGCGATGACACCATGGGAACTCTTCTTAAGGAGTTTTTCCATGCGATGTGAACTGATGATGCTGAGAGACCCTGGTTGTAATCCTTTCAATGTGTGTTTGTGTCCATCGGGGGAGAACTGCATCCAAAGTTCAGCAAAATCCCATAATATGGGGCCAAGTGTGCGCAGCCATTGAGCGCCCAAAACCACATCACATCCCCCTAAGGTCAAGGAAAACATGTCAGAGCGGAGGTTATAATCTACCATAGAGATACTCACATTACGACACTTCCCTTTGCAAGGTAAGGTGCCCCCATTGGCAACCGTGACTTCAAAGTTGGAGCAAGGATGGATAAAACAATCAGCTTGTTTGGCGATTCGAGGGTCAATGAAATTATGAGTGCTGCCAGAATCAATGAGTATGGTAAGAGGAATCTTCTTGAAGTAACCGCGTACCCTCATTGTTTGGGGGGAAGTGACTCCAGCTAAAGCATGGAGGGATATCTCAGGCTGGTCGTCCTGAATGTCAACCAGAGCATCCATTGGATCGGGAGCTTCTTCACCAATTTCAGAGGTAGGTGGAGAATCCACATCCAAGAGATAGAGCTTTTGTTGAACACGTCGATGTCCCTGAGTGAATTTCTCATCACAATTATAACAAAGCCCTTTTTCTCTGCGTGCCTGCATCTCTGTTTCATACAAATGCTTGATTGGAGGTGAGCGAGGAGCTAGCGGAATGGGAGGTCGTTGAGAACCCATATTTCAGAAGGGAACAAAAGAGGATTTGGAGCGTTGTTGGGCTGCCATCTTGTCTTCTGCCAACTTAGCCAACCCCAGGGCTTCCATCATTGTGTTGGGACTAAACATTTTGACCTCAGAGTGAATTGCATCCTTTAGACCACTGATAAAACAACTCCGGTAGAAGTCATCAGGTAATCCTTCAGTGTGATTAGCTAGTTTCTCAATTTTAGTTTGATACTCTTTCCCAGTGCCAGTTTGGCGAAGTTTAGTGAGAGATCCTATG
>LPNX010129808.1:9173-39615 GCA_001517045.1 Pseudotsuga menziesii | reverse complement strand
GCAGGTGGCTCATTAAATGACAGTTAACCCAACTAAGACCTAGGCAATCTTTTAAAAGTACTCAATGAAGAGAGCTGAGGCTGCTCAGATTTTATTCCATAGAGAATTCATTCAAGTGAATGTTATTCAGGAATTTCATTGAGGAAAGAGGGAAAGACAGAAGGAAGTGTTTTGAGTGGATTGCTGCAGTAACTTGATTCTTATTACAGCTATTTGGGATGAGAGAACTGACTGATAGTTCTGAGTTAATACTGAGTTGAAGATTGGTATCTGATTTGCTGCACCTAGTTCCAGCAAGGGAGACCAGAGCAAGCTCGAGGGTCCTGAAAAGTCATTGTCTGAGCGCTCTCCAGGAGTTGGTAGGGAGGAACGACCTCCCATTGCTGTTGTTGTCCACAGCTTAAACAGGTTCTGTCATTCATTTATTTATAAATTCTGAGTATGAATCGATGAATGTTATGTTTAATTATATGCCTAAGTAAGTAGTTAGTTTCAGTTAAATTAGTATCTCAGAATACCAGTAATCAAACCTATTAGTATTCACTGCGTTTTTCCACGTTTGGTATCACCGGACCGTACTCTAGCACCGTATCTCAGCGTTGAGAAGTAGTATTCTTCTGAACTGAGTTTCCTAGTTTACTTGCAGTTACCACAAGTGTGTTTATAAATTCATGAGTTATCTTTCTACAGTCTTAAAACTATTCTAGTACTGTATCTTTGTTTTCTGGAAGTACTAGCTGTAAAAATGAAAAGATAGACTAAGAATTTATGCAGTGTAAGTTATAATGGTTTTGTTCTATCTTTTTTTATAAACACATTTATCGACAGTAGGACCTAAGTATTTACCTGTTACATATCTAATTGATGTTACAGTTAAATTCTATTAGTAACAGTCCGCATTATAGCAGAGAATGCAATTTTTCCAAGTTACTGTACACTCATTTATTCAGCTAGGTTAAAGTATATTTGCCTAACTGTTATTCTATTTTAAATCTGGTAAATTAATTCTATTTAATATAGAGGTATTTAAATAGATACTATATAAAATTATACTTTATTATTAAATAAGTAATATAAAGAAATATTCAAATCTTATAATTAAATAAAGAACCCAAATCAAATAATGGGTAAATAATACTAAAACAACATTCATAGTAACAGCAAGAAGGAGTAGTATTGTATTATAGTACTATAATGTAGCAATATGTTATACAGTATAACAATAACATGCAGGTAGTATATTAATATACAAACTAAGACTTAGTTTATTTATACATAGAATTTAGATAAATAAAGTATATTTCTGAACTAGTCTTTCAATGTGTTATGTAAATAAATAAACATTATTAAAAGACATTGGTAAAATTTAAAAGATTATAAAATGGTAGCATTATAATACTTAATATAAAAATATAAAAACATTAGTGTTTACAAACAGTAAATCAGGGTTAAACGCTAGGTCTCTAATCTTTGCAAATAAATATTAATTATAAAAAAAAAATAAGACATTAATTCATTACAGTCGTATTATAAAAACAAGATTCTAAGACTGTTCTGAGCGTGAAGGCTATTTAATTATTGTACAAATATAAAACAAGTAATAATGCATTAAATAATCAAAGGTACAGAGTACATTACGCTCGATAATTGAGCTTAAGCATATAAACCTAAGTTGTAACCTAACGAGACAAACGTCTCTTCATCTTACATTTTATTTAATAAGAAGAACCAGTAATATTCTTATTACGGCTGGGTTATTAAATAAAACACAGTAAGCATGCTTTTGCTTTTAAAGCTTTCCATTACTGTATTAAGAATTTGCAAGAAGGAGAAACAGTTTCAAAATATCATAGAACTAAGGGTAAAAACCGTGCCTTCGACAAATAATTATAAGAACAAATGAACTCTGTTTCATTTAATAACCCATAGCCATAAACAAAATATACATGCAGGCTTATAACCTGTAAAAACTCAATAACACAGTAATAATGTGAAGGCTTACAGCCTGCATTTTGTTTTTATAAACCCTATAGTATTTAAAATCGAAACTTTACATTCACGGCCGTAGCCGGAGGGCTCTCTTAAGAGCTAGGGTTGTACCCATAACGTAAAACCGTAAAAAAATAGCTCAAAAACCACGAGGACAGAATGGCCGTAGAAACAACCCAACGCCATCCTTAAAGGTGCATACAAAGATGATAAGCCATGGAAGGACCAAGGCTTACCATAGTCATGGAGCTGTAACCCTAAATGCGGAGAAGGCATCGAAATGTAGCAGGTTCACCTGCAAGGAGAATTATTCACAGCCGAGTGTTAGCATTTATTTAAAGGATAAATAATAGCTTATAAAATTTACTGTGCAATGAAAAATAACAAACTTGAGTGTTACTTATCAGTTGGTAGCCCTCGTTGTGAAGACGTTACTTGTACCGGCAATGAGTTTATCATTCGATGGCAGAACGATGGGTATTTTATCATTCAACCTACAGCACAAAGGAGACCCCAGATAAACCCTAACATCGCAGCTATCTTCTTATTGTTTTTTTTACCGACCGGCTAACAAAAACAACCATGATTATTTGGAAGGATAATTGTAACATCCCTCTCATGCCCAAAATATATTTTGTAAATACAAAGGTTATTGTACTTGTTTCGGGTGAAGAGCTCAAGGCCAAGGCCCCACCAGAAACAAAACCTTGTAGCTATTATAAGTTAAAGTTTATTGAGTAGAAAACTTAGGAGACAGAGTACAGTAACACATTTTAACAAAGGGGACCAACTAAATCCATGAGGGTGGAAAGGGAATGGTGAGGGAGCTCTGAAGCTCAACGGCGTAGTCTTCCTATTTGTCTTCACTATGGAAACCGTATGATTTTAAATTCTCACCGTAATTAACCCAAGTACTATAACTAAACTCTAAATAGGATACCAGCTTATTAAACTCGACAAAGAGGGTCAAAAGAAAAAAAAATATTTGAAAGTTGAAAGATCAAAGGGAAGGGCAAGCTAAATAATTAATTAGATGTTAAAATTGCCTCTAATTTCCTCAATATATTGTGCCATTATAAGGAAATTATGCATATATAAGGCTATACTTCTAATTATATTTATATATATAGGTATATATATAAATATATTCCTTGGATTCCTACCAAATTATTAATTGGAGGAATACGCGACCAACTCGGGTAAGAGAATCCTATGAAGGATTTTTATGGCAGATCTTCCTTTAGATTTTTCCTCCCAAGATTTTAGCTGTCAGATTAGGTGAGCATAGAAAATAGTAAGTCTAATTGCTGTAGGGAAACATGTTCCAGCTTTAGTGGAGTAGTTTACTCGGGCATGAATGCCACGTGGGAGGTCGGTTTCTGCCTTTTTGTATCGATTAAGGAAGGAGGCTAAAAGGGGAGGTGGTAGGGGCAATGGTTAAAGGGGGGGGAAGGACGCGTGAAGGGGATCTCTCCCTCTCTGGTTTTCTCATGGGAGAAGATAGATTTAGGATTTTGGAGCAAGTGAGTTCCATTTTCTAACGGTGGAGGAATCCTTGCATCCTTCTCGAGAAGGAATTCTGTGTTCTTTTGGAGTGTTTCTCTGGGATTTTCGAAGGATGGTCTCTGCATGCTTTAGAAGGGAGGGGCACTGCCTGGCTAAGGTTGTGTTTTCCCTTTTCTTCGGAAATAGTTGAAATGCCACAGTGACTTGGATCGAATTTTCCTTAGCTGGTTATCTCGCTCTCCTTGCTCCACCGTGATATTCACCTAGAGGGTACGCTCATTCAAAATGATTGCTGGATCACGCAGCTAGTTCTGGAGTGTGCCGGTATGTGCTGCTTCAAGACTCTTACTTGCATTTTTTTTGTAGGTCAAAGAATAATGGAAAAATCCCTTCTCTGCCGTCTTTTAATAATCCCATCTATGCTTATCGAGGCGAGGCGGGCTTCAATATAGTGTAGATTCCGTATACTCCAACGTAGATTCCGTGGAGAGTCACTCCATTGCGTTCTTAATTATTTTGCCCAGATCTCTATCTTGAACAGCGAATTACTTTTATGTGTACAGCAGGGGTTTACAAGCAGAGATTAAATTAAATATTTAAGTTATAGATGAACATAGTTGCTAATGACAGTCACATCCCATGCAAACATATGATTCAGGCATAGATTTAAATGTGTGTCATTGATGGTCCCATGGAATCGAACTAGAGTCCCGACATTAGAGAAAGGCGGGTTTTGGAAATAATAATATGGACAATAGAGAATAGGCTGGTTCTGGAAATAATAATAATGATGCTAGCTTGAAAACCTTGGTCCTTAGTTGTATGATTGCTGCAGGAGTCCAGTTTGGGGAAAGGCTCTCCATATTTTCCCCTCTGATGCTTTACTATCAGGTTACCGTGCCTTACTTCTCTTGATAAGCGGTATATTATTCAGAAGTATGTATTTTTAGGAGTCTGTTCTCTGCCATGTTGAAGATGATCTTCATTTCGTTTGTCATAGAGTGGCTACATTTATTTGAGTTCTATAAGTATTTTAGTATGTTATTTATTAGTGGCTGTGTTGCGTGTGACACTATTGGCTTTGAAATCTTACCCTAGAGGGGTGAGTCTGATCTGACAGTATATATATACAATGTGCTTTTCAAGGAATTAGTACCCATGATAGCGCAAACCTTAAATTTGTAGCGTTTTACCCTGAGCATAAAAACAAGGATCTAGTCCGAAGCTTGAACCGAGAATAATTATAGTCAGCATTGTAGGTATATAAAGACTAACTATTTCAGTCAACATGAATCCTTGTGAGCTGGTCAGCCCTATTAATTAATTTTGAGCTTAATTTCCTTGCATGTATTGAACCAGACCCAAAGATTGTAGAATGGGTATGTCCTATTGCAGTAAGGAGGATCCTTAGTTTGTTTTAAAAAGAGGTTTGCTAGGACAGAATGATAGATGTTGATGAAAATTAAGATGATGGGGTTATAAAACAACCTTACATTTTAGAAAAATACTCTGTGAAGAGGGAGTCTCTTGAGATCTAATAGAATTGTATGGCAACAATTTTGTTGTTGCAGAATGAAATCCTTTAATAAAATAAATGTCACAGGATGTGACAGTTTGGTGGATGTAGCCCATGGAATTGGGTGAACCACGTACATTGGCGTCCCTCTTGTATATGGATAATTGTTGCATTTTTTTTCCTTGTCTTGTTTTGCGTACATGGTCTCAATTCTTGAGCTGTTGATGTATTGTACAAATTATTATCTTGGTTCTTCCTTATATAATTATGTGTATGATAATGACGAGGTAAATTGTTTAAGTGATGCCCTATGTTTGTTTTAAAATACAAAAAGATTGGTTACATAATGGTTAGAATGTAGATACTATCTAACAAGGAATGAAGTTACTGATTAAGGGTCAGAATTGTTTGACAATAACATGATTGACTCTTTTGTAGTATTAGAGAAAAGCATTGTCTTACCCCTTGTTCGCACATAATGGCAGTTGAGGTGCAAGGGGTATGTTACATATGGTATCAGAGCCAGAGTGACAACACTCTGACCTATTTGGGTCCAACTTGTAGCAGAAAGATGTATAGTTCTAACTGAGCAAATGTTTTGGTTGTGAATGCATGAAAATGAGGAACGCGGGGAATAAGTCGTCTAAGTGAGCCTCCAAAGGTTGAAGGAGGTAACAAGGGAGACAAAAGAAAAGAAAAGAAAAAATTCATGGAAAAAGGTATGACAAAGTGGTGAGTATCTCTTTCATCTTGTTGTAAGATTTGTGTTTTGCACATACAAAAAGAAATATGGTCTTAGAATTGTGTGTAACAATATCTACAATATTTATGGCCTGGCTAGACTTGTACTAATAGGACACCAAGTATGGGTGCCCTAGATACGAAAAGGCATAGGATGCTGGTTAAAAAATGTTAGAGGGTGTACGAAGCTATGTGCTTATTTCAAAGTGTATTGATGTTGTAACTATTTGTAAAAAGAACAAAACCGTAAAGCAATGAGTAGTATACAAGTTCCGATTTCTAGGAACGTTTAAAGAACACTCATCATAGTTATAAATACTGCGGATATAAGAATGTTAGGCCTATCATAAAATTGGTCGGAACCAATTGCCCAATGTATCGTTGAATTTATACACACACAATTTTATACGAAAAGGAAAGTCTAAATATTTAAAAGCTCCTTCTAAACCTAAATTATCACAAGTGTAAGTAAAGTGGAGAACTCAGCCTAATAAATAACCCTTAGGGCATTGGGTTATTTCAGGTGATACGAGAAATACATGTGCCTCATATAACACTAAAACTTAAAGGATTGGTAATATGACTCTGTTATGATGTGGTGTTTTAAGGAGAGTTAGGTTAACACCTTAAAATTCAAGTACTAGCGTATAAGTAGTATCACATACTAAAGGCTTATTATACTCCATCATGTTGAAAACATTTCTGGGTTTTGGAAAACATGTGTGTAAGCATTAAAAAGGTTCATGAAAGTGGGTAGTAGTATTCTAAACCTATAACTAATCCTAAAGGAAGGATATCCAATTTTGTTTTAGGAGGTCTAGTGGAGAATTGCAACCTCCATTCCCTGGTTACAATCCAAACACATATGAATAATTGTTAATAATATTTGAATTGTTAGCAGTATTCAAAATGAACACCTCTTGCACTAAAACATCGAGTATGAAAGGCTTGAAAGAAAATGTCGTCAATCCTCCAACAACTTCGCAATAAACATTGGAATCATTTGTTTCAGATCTGAGCTCATTGACTATTGACAATTTAGTTGATAACATTGATAGTAAAACATTGATTATTTTGGATTGCTCCCAATATATGTAAGACATTGACCTTTTGGTTGAATATTTATGTAACATCCCCCTCGCACCTTGAAGACCTAAGTGTGATTACGACTTGTAAGAATAGAGAATGGATCATAAATGTGTCCATGAGGAATAGAAAACCCTCACCGCCATGAGGCTACTCCCGCTGCAAATTAATCAAGGGAACTGGAGACATTCTAACATTATCATAACAAGGAAGAACATTACATGTGTAACGGAGATATACATTCAGGTATGTATTTCTTATAGAACATGTAATGTTACCCATAATTATGGGACATCACATGGTGAAACAAATCGTATACCTACATAAACACATTATTTGTAGAACACTACATACATAATAATGGAAAATAAATATATATATATATATATATAGTGGAGATATATATATATGTGTGTGTGTGTGTGTGTGTGTGTGTGTGTGTGTGTGTGTGTGTGTGTGTGTGTGTGATATACATTGTAAGTTGAACTCCTAAGGCTACAATGTTACCTAAATACATTATATGTAGAGCTGGATCTATATATGTGTACACTAAGGAAAGAATAACAATATATATATATATTGGTGGCATGTATATACATTTGGGATATACATTGGAAATTGAACCCCTAATGTTACAACGCTTCATGTTATTACAGACCTCCTACTTACTTGAACAATGGGGGGGAATTCTATATATATATATATATATATATATATATATATATATGTATGTATTATGAAGAACATAAAAAAAGGGAAAATGATAGCAAAAATAATAATGATTATTTATTGGTGGTGAATGACCAATAGTAATTCATAAGGGTTATTAAGCATAAATGTGACACCCATCAATTCCACAAGTAAAGTGGGCACATTAATGAATAGTGACTAGATGTGAATTATGTCTGAGCGTTCAAATCTATGCTGCTTCCCCCCCAAAACATGAAATGAACCATGCCTCGAACTACACTAAGGTACATCGCTGCAAGTGTTAAATCCTCCATCATGGGTTACAGCTCAGCTTATCCACGTCTCTTTCGCCATGATAAGGACAGACCACATGAATACTATAAAGGCGTGGGCTCGTTAGTATGTCCTTCGTTGTATGGTATGCCACTTGGACCACCGATGAGTGACACTAAATGTAAAGGTTCAGGGTTTTATTGAACTATGGTCACACACGTATTGCTCCAAGTATAGTGTATTAAAATACCAATTGGAAATAGTTGCGATTATACTCAGGTTTGGGCCAATTAAGTTTTATAACGCAAATAAACCTTGGGTAAATAAATAAAGAATAAAACCATCAAGACTGCCCAATAACTATACTTCAATATATTAGGGAATAATATATATATTAGTGATATATATTATATACAGAACGTAAACCCCATGCGCACATGTATGTATGCAGCACACATACATTATTTCCATACATTATTGCAGCACTCAAAATGGAATACGAATATTAATTTAATGTTGGATTTCCTTGAGTAATTGGCATAGAACAGTTACCGTGAATCAAGCAAGCGTTATTTAATGAATACTGTTGAAAGACGTGAATTAGGGAAAACGTTACCTAATTACCTGATTTAATAATTATGGAAATGGATTAATGGTTTTAGAGCACCAGCGATTAAGCTCGAATTGGGCTGCAACGTTAATATCTATTACACCAAATAGCAGCAAGCTTTTCGGCATTCGACATCTTATGGCGTTTTAGCAGCAAAATTTATTGGCTCTACTCAGTGATATGAGGGGAGATTCAATTTCTCTGCTCTACCATTGAAGAGACCATTGGTTTCGTTGCTCTGAAATGTACTAAGGGGGGGAGAAAAGGAAATAAAAAGGGATCGCTATTTTGAAAAAGGGAGGATCTCTAAGCCTCGTTCTATACAAACTGGGGTATCGGCGTTGGATGAAAGGAGGACAAAGGAGAATGAAGGAAGATGCACAGGTTGGGGAGAACCACTGATTTTGATCAGCAAAACCCTGTGGAATTCTGGCATGTTTCAGACCTGCAATTTCTAGTCCATGGGGTTTCCGTGGTTTGAGTCGTAAGGATGAAGGTATGGAGCGTGATTTCCTTTTTCCGTGTTTTGAAATTGTGAATGGAATATTTTTCTTCTCCTGTTAGCGATGTTTTTAGCTACAGCGTATGCCCCCCGTACTTGCCAGTAACTCCTCGATTAGATCTGAGTTGGGACACCTTTGGGTTTAGGCCTCCAAGTTGGGATTTCATTCAAGCTGTTAAAATACCCTATCTATATAATTATGGAACCTCTGTAATAGGAAAAGGTATTAGGGCATCAATATTTAAGCACGTTTAGTTAATTACTCCACAGGCATGGCTGGGAGTGCCCTCTCTATCACAACCGGTTGATAATTATCCTCGATATTTGAACTCCTTGTCCCAGCTATGTATGTAGGAGGAATGTTGAATCAAGACGGTCACTGACCGGTAAACGCGACCTTGTTAAGGTGCGTGCAAAAGGCGAGCTTAAGAATTATCTTTGCCAAGTTCTCTCAGATAGATGCGAACCATTAGACCTTAGTGTTATCCTAGGGCTGAAGGCTGAAGAATCCTCTAGCTTTGTTTTGCTTTAATACTCTTCCAGCGTTGATCTCGGCGTCTAGCGGTTTCCGATCCATGTTTGTGTTACTTCTGTTTTAAGTGAATTCCTTGGAGATCTCAACCTCGAAGACGCTATAAAAATTGTGTGTGTTGACCGTCATACCTTTGATCTTCCTGGTACGGTTTCCTTGATCATTTCTGGTTGTGCTTTAAAACGATACCACTGCCACGATTTAGTGTCTGGAGAGTTAATCGTTGCTAGACTTCTGGAAAAACTGAGACGGAAATCTCTGATAGTGATCTCGTTTATGAGAGATCTTGAGTTAGGTCGAAGCTTCCTTTACTTACCATTAGCAATGTATCAATGTATTTGACAGCGACGTGGAACGCTTTTCCCTTGCCTGGGATATAAAACTATTTTACATACCTGTCCTTTTCCAAGGTTTCCAAGGCGGCCTCGCTTGTCATAGTTTTGTATCACCGAGCTTCCATGTTCAAATTCACCATTACGATATGTTTACAGATGTGAACCTATCGACTGTTTGGGTGCGAATGTTCCCCCCTGTGTTTTTATTAAAAAGAAATATGTAGATTTGGACTACGTTTTGAGCCTGGGTAAGGCATCTCGATAAGGTAAGAATGCGCTGTTGTTTTTAGAAAATATGCAGAACTTGAATGCCTTTTTGAGCTTGGGTAAAGCATCACAGTAAAGGTGAGAATGCGCTGTTGTTTTTATAAAATTGTGCAGAATTTGGACTGCGGTGGAGCATCTCTTCAAGTGATATCTTTACTACATTTCAGTTTGTTGTATGCCTCTTTACCGAATCTGTTTCTGCATCTTGGGCTCTTTTTATACATACATATATATATAAACAGGTTTCCTGGACTTGATTATAGACTAGGCTTGGTTAAGTCATAAATAGTGTTTAGTTCATATCCTGTTTGATATGTCATTTGGCTATATCGGACATGAAGTTCCACAGCCTCTCTTGTGGGTTGTAGATTGGAGCCTTTTAAATGCAATAGGTGGCTATGCCACCAAGAACTCACTTACTGGGATGAAGTGTTATCTACCTTATAGTGGGGTATTTATTTTGTATAGATATTATTCTTCTCTATGTGCATGGGTGTATTTTTGCTCATGAAGGAAAGTCTAGTTAAGAGTCGTGACTTACTAATGAATGTAAATTCTTACTGAAAGTGCTCTTCTGTAGCAATTGATAGGATTATAGGAATTACCCTGTGAGTGGGAGTACTGAAGTGTAATCCTGAAAATATGACAACAGAGTGGTTGTCGATTGTAATCAGTTTTTGGAAAAATATTATACGATGCTGCAGTTTGGTGGACGTAACCCTGAGTTTGGGGTGAACCACGTATATTGGTGTTTTATGTACCTTGATGTGTATTATTTTTGTGTCCCTCGGTTGATCTCTTTGTCTATTATGATGTAAATGGTTGAGTGACTTTCCATGAATGTTTTAAATTGTTTTGATCATGGTTATTATGTATGTACAATCTCATATGGGGGAAGGGGTGGAAAGTTCCGATCCGAGGGCCTCCCCTACAATGTATCTTGTGATAACATAAAATAATAGAAAGAACAAATGGCCGATTTTAATTAGTAGTGACTAATGCTGATATATATAAATAACCGAAAGACTTACAGAAAATTATGTATGCTGCACGGTTAATAACATTGGACATGCTTTCCTAAAATGCCACTAACAGCATTGATTCTTTTGTAGCAACAACAAATGAAAAAAAAAAAAACAATCTTCCATCTTTGTCACCTATAATGGTATCTAGGTACAAGAGGTACATTACAATTTAGATCCTTATTGGGCTTCAAAATTAAATCGATTACATGGGCATCAATTCTGAATTTGTTTGTTGAAATTATAAAAATGAAATTTGATTGGTGGTGAATTTTCCTTCAACACTTGTTCTTCTCTCTTGCGACCCGAATACTAAGGATCTGATTTAATGCTTAGTTACAGTTTGACACAATTTTTGACATGGTAGAAAAATGAAGAATTGGAAGTTGATCATGATGTTAATAAAGGTATTGAAGTTTTAAAACCTAATTTTTGTTCACTAAAGTGAATACAAGCCAAAACACTATTTTGTTCATGATAGTGCTGGGTTGAGCATTGAAATCCTTAAAGAGATGGGTTGGAGAATTTACTTTTTTGATCCTTGTTGATCTCACTAGGGATATTTTGGATGTTGGTGAATGATGTTTTACATGCTAAAAAGTCTTTGTATGGCTACGAAGTACCAGCTTCATAATTGTTAAGTAAATGAATTCTTAGAGTCATGCTCTTAATGGTGAATGTTCTAGAATTGGTTTCTTGCGCTTGGATTTGAGTTGATCTTGAACTATCTTATGTTTTGATTAGCCCATGGATTCTACTTTCATTTTGGGTATTGATCTAGTAGACAAATAGACTATTTTGTTGGATTTCTATCATATGTCTATTTGTAGAACCCTAGAATTGGTTCTAGTGCTAGATTGAAGGATCTTGTTGGTAATCTTGTGATTAAAACCTTTAAGAATTTGATAACATTATTGTTGCTTGGATGATGTTAAGATTGACATTTTAAGAGCTTATATGGATTTTGATCATCTAAAGATATTGATGTTTAAAAAAAAAAAAAATGAGTTCATGAATGTTGTATAATGTTACATGCTAACATGGCAGGATACGCCAGGAACACTATCGGTTGGAGCCGATGATTAGAAAATATTTGTTGCCATAGATAAGGAGGTTAAGTATGGGTGTTGTTATAATTAATATAATTGTCGAACCTCGAAATTTTATAAGCAAGGGATAACTATTGATGATGATGTTGCATACTAACATTGTAGGCTTCACCGAGATTATGACCATTGCTACATCAACGTACATTATGGTATATAAATATGCGTATGTAAATTGCGCTCAATTACTCAAAAAAGGAGTAAGGAGTAATTTATTTTTTTTTGTTTTGTTTACGAGGATATGTAACTCATGAATGACGATTTCAAATTGATGCAAATTAGGATAATTGATTATTGTAATTTTGGGCTATCAATGAATGATTTGACTGACTATGTAAGCTGATTCATGAACCAGGACAATGACAATAAATTCATGAAAGCACCATGGAGTGTGCGTTGCAATAATGAAGGTTAAAATTCATACAAATACGAATAAGGAAGAAAAAAAATTGATGATGTGTGAGCACCGTGGTGTTAGGCAAGTGATTGCCGCAGGAGCACACTGGTGTTAGGCATATATGCTGCAGGAGCACAATGGTGTTAGGCAAGTGATTGCCGTGTGAGAACATTGGTGTTAGGCATATGGTGTGGCAAAAGACCTAGGCAAAAAATTTTGACATCTGGAAAGACAGGACGCTGTTTGATGTCACTGAGGAGAGTAACCTCGGAATTATTTTAAGTCCACACCAGAATGGAAAAAAAAACTCAAGCAAGAGTTGGAAACGAATGTAAAACCTATTGACATATTTCCAAGTAACTATTACATGCCGAATGGGTAAGGTGAGGAAGGGATTTCCTCAGGACAAGGACAACATAACTATCCAAAGGTTGGAGATAAAACCAACACCCAAAGGGTAGTAATTATGTTTTATTGATGAATAAATTGCATTATGAAATTTGCAAACTGATCTATGCCCTATGTTAAGTTGATTATTATTTTTGAACATGATCAAGTGATTAAAAATTTCGCTAGACCCGAATTGTTGCAGGAAAAACCATAGGTACAGAACGATAGCGACTTGGGAAGATATAGAAAGAACACAGGGGACCAGGATGAAAAAGGACGAAAACAAGAAAGGACAACGAAAATGGAAGAAGGAAATTGTTTGGAAAATAGGAACACCGAGGACGGTGTTATTTTAATGGGGAGAGGATGTAACATCCCTCTCATGCCCAAAATATATTTTGTAAATACAAGGGTTATTGTACTTGTTTCGGGTGAGGAGCTCAAGGCCAAGGCCCCACCAGAAACAAAACCTTGTAG
Organism: Pseudotsuga menziesii; assembly: GCA_001517045.1. Lineage (NCBI taxonomy): Eukaryota > Viridiplantae > Streptophyta > Pinopsida > Pinales > Pinaceae > Pseudotsuga > Pseudotsuga menziesii. The sequence continues at coordinate 26,176 of LPNX010129808.1, read as the reverse complement.
CTATTATAAGTTAAAGTTTATTGAGTAGAAAACTTAGGAGACAGAGTACAGTAACACATTTTAACAAAGGGGACCAACTAAATCCATGAGGGTGGAAAGGGAATGGTGAGGGAGCTCTGAAGCTCAATGGCGTAGTCTTCCTATTTGTCTTCACTATGGAAACCGTATGATTTTAAATTCTCACCGTAATTAACCCAAGTACTATAACTAAACTCTAAATAGGATACCAGCTTATTAAACTCGACAAAGAGGGTCAAAAGAAAAAAAAATATTTGAAATTTGAAAGATCAAAGGGAAGGGCAAGCTAAATAATTAATTAGATGTTAAAATTGCCTCTAATGATATGAAGAAATACCATTATATGCATATCAGATTTCCTCAATATATTGTGCCATTATAAGGAAATTATGCATATATAAGGCTATACTTATAATTATATTTATATATATAGGTATATATATAAATATATTCCTTGGATTCCTACCAAATTATTAATTGGGGGAAGACACGACCAACTCAGGTAAGAGAATCCTATGAAGGATTTTTATGGCAGCTCTTCCTTTAGATTTTTCCTCCCAAGATTTTAGCTGTCAGATTTGGCGAGCATAGAAAATAGTAAGTCTAATTGCTGTAGGGAAACATGTTCCAGCTTTAGTGGAGGAGTTTACTTGGGCATGAACGCCACGTGGGAGGTAGGTTTCTACCTTTTTGTATCGATTAAGGAAGGAGGCTAAAAGGGGAGGTGGTAGGGGCAATGGTTAAAGGGGGGGGGAAGGACGCGTGAAGGGGATCTCTCCCTCTCTGGTTTTCTCATGGGAGAAGATAGATTTAGGATTTTGGAGCAAGTGAGTTCCATTTTCTAACGGTGGAGGAATCCTTGCATCCTTGTCGAGAAGGAATTCTGTGTTCTTTTGGAGTGTTTCTCTGGGATTTTCGAAGGATGGTATCTGCATGCTTTAGAAGGGAGGGGCACTGCCTGGCTAAGGTTGTGTTTTCCCTTTTCTTCGGAAATAGTTGAAACGCCACACTGACTTGGATCGAATTTTCCTTAGCCGGTTATCTCGCTCTCCTTGCTCCACCGTGATATTCACTTATAGGGTACACTCATTCAAAATGATTGCTGGATCATGCAGCCAGTTCTGGAGTGTGCCGGTATGTGCTGCTTCAAGACTCTTACTTGCATTTTTTTTGTAGGTCAAAGAATAATGGAAAAATCCCTTCTCTGCCGTCTTTTAATAATCCCATCTATGCTTATTGAGGTGAGGCGGGCTTCAATATAGTGTAGATTCTGTATACTCCAACGTAGATTCCGTGGAGAGTCACTCCATTGCGTTCTTAATTATTTTGCCCAGATCTCTGTCTTGAACAGCGAATTACTTTTATGTGTACAGCAGGGGTTTACAAGCAGAGATTAAATTAAATATTTAAGTTATAGATGAACATAGTTGCTAATGACAGTCACATCCCATGCAAACATATGATTCAGGCATAGATTTAAATGTGTGTCATTGATGGTCCCATGGAATCGAACTAGAGTCCCGACAATAGAGAAAGGCGGGTTTTGGAAATAATAATCTGGACAATAGAGAATACGCTGGTTCTGGAAATAATAATAATGATGCTAGCTTAAAAACCTTGGTCCTTAGTTGTATGATTGTTGTAGGAGTCCAGTTTGGGGAAAGGCTCTCTATATTTTCCCCTCTGATGCTTTACTTTCAGGTTACCCTCCCTTACTTCTCTCGATAAGTGGTATATTATTCAGAAGTATGTATTTTTAGGAGTTTTGTTCTCTGCCATGTTGCAGATGATCTCCATTTCGTTTGTCATAGAGTGGTTACATTTATTTGAGTTCTATAAGTATTTTAGTATGTTATTTATTAGTGGCTGTGTTGCGTGTGACACTATTGGCTTTGATATCTTACCCTAGAGGGGTGAGTCTGATCTGACAGTATATATATACAATGTGCTTTTCAAGGAATTAGTACCCATGATAGCGCAGACCTTAAATTTGTAGCGTTTTACCCTGAGCATAAAAACAAGGATCTAGTCCGAAGCTTGAACCGAGAATAATTATAGTCAGCATTGTAGGTATATAAATACTAACTATTTCAGTCAACATGAATCCTTGTGAGCTGGTCAGCCCTATTAATGAATTTTGAGCTTAATTTCCTTGCATGTGTTGAACCAGACCCAAAGATTGTAGAATGGGTATGTCCTATTGCAGTAAGGAGGATCCTTGGTTTGTTTTAAAAAGAGGTTTGCTAGGACAGAATGATAGATGTTGATGAAAATTAAGATGATGGGGTTATAAAACAACCTTACGTTTTAGAAAAATACTCTGTGAAGAGGGAGTCTCTTGAGATCTAATAGAATTGTATGGCAACAATTTTGTTGTTGCAGAATGAAATCCTTTAATAAAATAAATGTCACAGGATGTGACAGTTTGGTGGATGTAGCCCATGGAATTGGGTGAACCACGTACATTGGCGTCCCTCTTGTATATGGATAATTGTTGCATTTTTTTTCCTTGTCTTGTTTTGCGTAGATGGTCTCAATTCTTGAGCTGTTGATGTATTGTACAAATTATTATCTTGGTTCTTCCTTATATAATTATGTGTATGATAATGACGAGGTTAATTGTTTAAGTGATGCCCTATGTTTGTTTTAAAATACAAAAAGATTGGTTACATAATGGTTAGAATGTAGATACTATATAACAAGGAATGAAGTTACTGATTAAGGGTCAGAATTGTTTGACTGTAATTACAATTGACTCATGCTTAATCAAGACAGCAAGCTCCCTCGAAATGTCCAACACCCTTTCGTGATGGTTTTGAAATAAGTTTGAGTTTTACAATACCAAGAGTATAAGTGGTTTTAAAAGGGGATTTATTGACTTGTTTTGGGGTATAATACACTTTCAGAAATAACATCTTTGCTTAAGGGAATGATAGCCTATGACTAATGATTAACGACTAAAAATGATTGTAATCACTTAAGAGACTCATATGTTATTTAAGAACCCACATATCATGGTACGATGAAATGTGGTTAGACAAATTGGGCATGTTTAAATGCACGGTTTGAAGCTGCAATATAAGTGTTTCTCCTTTTGGATAGAAATCGTGTTCACGAAAAAGGTCAGAATGCTTTGCAGGTATTATGTCTAGATCACAAGATTGGGTTATGGATTATGATTAGTATTGATAGTACAAATGAAGGTATTCTATGTCGTAGTTACAAGGTAAAGTTCCCTTATGAAAGATATAATCTAGAGGAATGATAGAAAGATGATAACGCATAACAGCTTGTGCCTTAGATGATGGTATGTATAAAAAGGTGTGCCGAAAATAAGTTAGCAAGGTGAAAATTATAATTGGATAAAGACATGAACTCTAGGGAACATTGGTATAAATCTCGTTGGATAAAGACAAATAAGAAATGAAAATTGAAGAGTATGGTAATTCTTTTAAGACTTGTGGTCTGTTACACTAAGTAAGTTGCATGTAACTTGCATGTACTTGTTTTCTGATAAGGTGGATGATTATGGATTGTCGAATGATTGATTTTAATGCATGTGATTTAGACTTTATCACTTTGTTTGAGCGTGTTTTCATTGAAAGGCCACATGAATATTTGACAATAACATGATTGACTCTTTTGTAGTAATAGAGAAAAGCATTGTCTTACCCCTTGTTCGCACATAATGGCAGTTGAGGTGCAAGGGGTATGTTACAATAATCCACTGGAGGGTGTATGAAAAGGGCTGAACTGTCACCATTCGAGACAAGTGAACCAATGGCGGTTCCACAGAGGCAATCAACACGATGATAAACACTCTAAATAACCCTCACAGTGTAGTATTTGAACTCATGAGAAACAAGAGCAGTGTAGTATTCGAACTCGCAAGGAGCAAGAGCAGTGTAAGGAGCAATGGCGGTCGACACATTACCAGCATGGTCCCAAAAATTTGCAGAGCGGCCAAGGGGCCCGAGGGAGAAAAGGAAATTAAGAGTTAGGGTTCAGTCAACCACTTATAGTGCCAACGAATGGCTGATATGCACCCACGTAACACTTTTAATAATTGTCATAATATGGCTTCCACTCCAAAGTCCACGACCAATGATTGTTGTCAATCAAAATCATCGCTGGAATGATCCATAGTAAGTTATAAACCTTGGTATATACCTACAATATGTTTGCCACCAACGCATCATTAGTAATAAGATTATACATATTTGCATGTTACGTTTTGTTTATACAAAGTCCAATGATTATAGTCATATTTGTTCATATGGTTCATTCCCTAGCGTCATGCACTTAAGCATATAGGTTTATTTATATGTTGAAAGAGTTTTGTATAGTGATGCCACTGCCAATAGATGTGGAGTATGGGTTGAGATCCTTTCTGGGTTTACTATTTGTAAAAGATGTGTTCCCATTTGAAAGAGTTATAGAATAAGAGATTATGGTAATTGTTTAGTTGTCATAGTATATAATCACGATGCCAACTAAATTGGATTTCAAAAGAAGATGATAAACCTATCTACCCCTTGATGTATGTAATTATATACAATTAAACGGTGTTTCTATTAGGTTATTGTTCATTCGATTTGGTTGTCTTAATTAAATAATTAGATATTCATGGATAGAGATAACTCATCCTTGCTATAAGCATAGCATTCTTTTAGTGAAAACTAGACTATGTCACTCCCAAACTCATAATTTTATGAGAGACTCCTTAAGCAAGGTTGAATAGAACTGGAATACTCTTTCTAACTTCTTATTTGTTAATCTAGTTTTGATACTTTATAAAATAATTGAAGATAGTGAGTTTAGGATTGATTTTTTTAACAGCTTTGGGCTTCCAACCCAATGATACTTCTGGAATGAGTTAAGCCTTGTAAAGGATTATAGACTTTTAAACTATAAATGGGATACTTGTTTCAGAACATAAATCTTAGATGCTTCAGTAAGAGAATTTATGGATTGATTTTTAATAATAGTCCTCATGAGTTGAAAAACTGAACAAGTATGCAAGCTAAGCATGGAATGTTATTTTTATAACGTGACAAAAAGGAATAAACCTGTGGAGATGTGATCTTTCTACCATGATAAGCTGTTAGGTAAAGAAATAATATATAAGTTCTTATACTTATTTTCAGGATGAACATTTAAGTTTTTCGTACTTGTAAATCTACTAAACCTCATGACCCTGTATGGTATAATCTTCTACTGTTTATTTTTGTAAAAATGCAATTCTTTTAGTATTAAGTCTCAAAGGAAAATATAGCAGAATTAACAAGATATTACCTTGAGAAGTGTGATAATTCTGTCTAGCATGGATAAACTTTTATTAAACAAATTGTAAGCATAAATCTGAAGTGTAACTTCAAAGACTTGTTAGCATCGAACCATACTCCTTACCTGTTTATCTATAATAGAAGAATACGGCTGCGTTAGCTCAAAAGCTAAGTAACCCCAGCCCTTTACATCAAACCACCTTTGTCGCAAATAGAAAATAATAGAAAAGTAATCAGTAGCTGAAAAGATAAATGCTTTTCAAAGTACAGAGTATTTAAATAACTATTCAGTTACATTTTAAATAGCATAAACTAATAAACTAGTTAACAACTGCTTTTAATGTGATTATATGTTAGTTTTAGAAGTTTTAAATTTTTCGAAATTTTGGGGTTTTGACATGTGGTATGAGAGCATGGTTCAAACACTAGGCCTTGATGTGTCTCAATTACTTTCCGCATAACAGTAAAAATAATATACTAATTTATACTTTGTTTTATGTGAAAAGCAGAAAATTATTTTTTTTTCTGAATCTTACAGGCATGTATGGAGAACTTAAGAGATTATGCTGAAGAGGAAACTCCAAACGCTGAGACCAGACAGATGTCCAGAGAACCTGTGATTGAGGAGATAACTGCTCACTCCTCAAAGTTGATGCATACCATAAAAGGTCTAAAGATTGAGTTAGAATCAGTCAAGAAGGATAATGAACGAATTCTGAAGACTCAGGAGGAGTTAAATCAAATTCTGATAGAGAAATTTCAGACTGAAGGGAAAAATAGAAGGTCTGAATCTGTAGAAGCTAGTCATCAAAAAGGGTCCAAAAAGATGAAACTAGCTAAATCTGATAGCAGTTCCTCATATGAAGGCTTTAAGGAACAACAAAGCTATTATTCTACCAGTGATAGTAGCGAAGCAAGGTGTATAAGAGAAAGAAAAAGTACAGACCTTACGAAGAGATTTCTGTGGAGTTCAAGAAAATAAAACCCCCAACTTTCAATGGAGAAACGGAAAAAGAAGAAGACATTTTTAAGACAGCTTTTAGAACTAGATATGGACATTACGAATTTGTCGTAATGCCATTCGGGCTTACTGATGCCCCAGTCGTCTTTATGTGTCTAATGAATAACATAATGCATAAATACTTAGACAAGTTTGTTGTCGTATTCATCGATGACATCTTGATCTATTCTAAAAATGAAGAGGAACATAAGGAACATTTACGGATAGTCTTACAAGAACTACGAGAGCAATAGCTCTTTGCAAGGCTCAGTAAGTGTGATTTCTTCAGAGACGAAATCCAGTACTTGGGTCACATGGTGACTAAGGAAGGGATTTCAGTTGATCCTGAAAAGATCAGAGCAATTGAAGATTGGCCAGTACCAAAAGACATAACAGATGTTAGGTCTTTTATGGGAATCACCTGTAATGCCCCGATTTTGACCCCGTTACATTGAATGTACATGATGTATATATTGTAATGATCATGGTGCGGAGCTAAAGGCCAAGGCCCCACCATTGATCGGCAATGCTATGTTTTGGATTTGAATTTGTCACCGATGGTATATCAGGGCATGCGGCACATATTAAGTTTCAGCATCATGTAAATATGCATCTATAATAAAAATAAACACAACCAGCTACGGTCGCGGCAACCAAATCGAATGGGGCATGATTTTCTAAGGATAAGGGGGGGGGGGTGAAATATTTAGCCTATGGGCCAATGGGGAAAATCCAAATGTCTATGAGGAAACCCACTCAAGCTGTCAACCACCTTTCTTGTCTTTTTCCCCAATCATTTATTTCTGCCAGAATGTGGTTGAGTTAGTTATTGCATTGAAGGGGAAGAGTATGGGCAACCAAATTCGAATTGGGCAGAGACCCATTTTTGAAAAACGTGTTCTGACTTCCCTGGCAGGAAAAAATCCCAAAAATGTAGGCCATTCTGCCATGCATTCACGTTTTTCAGTTTCCTCACGTTTTGGGAGCAGCGAGAGATTTTCCTGTGTCTTTCTTTCCACGATATTGGCTGTTAGCTTCATTTTTCCCATGGATTGGAGGTCGTTTTTGTAATGCCAGGGCCTGGGTTGTCTTCCTCACGTTTTTGGAGCTGCTAGTGCATTTTCCATCCATGTTTCTTGTGAATTCATGTGTTTTTACCATGGCTGGGAATAGCCATTCACGTTTTTTACTGTCTCAGCAACTTTTGGGTCTCACGTACTGGCTATTTGGGACGTTTTTCCCTGCTGTGAGTTGGTTTCCCTGATAAGCTTCAGGACTGTGTGTTTTTCCCCCATGTTGTGAGCCATTTTTGCTGTTATGTATGGGGCTGTGCAATTCGTTTTCCCTGTTTAAGCTGTGAGAGCTGAATTAATTGCCGGAGTGCAATTGTTGGTTTTCAAACTGTGTGAGGAGTAAGGATTTTGGCTTGGTTGCTTGATAAACCTGGTGTTAGAAACCACACAGGAAGAACTAGAGGGCTGACCTTCTTCTCCATCACCCCTGAATAGCACTGGAAGGGAATGCAGGGCCTGAGGGACTGTGTAGCAGAGAAGGGACTGATTCCTTGTGTTGGGTGTGGATGGGTGTCTTAAAGGTCAGGCTAGTTTTGGTGTAGGTGTTCTTGGCTCTGTTACGAGCTCACCAGCTTAGCAAATTGCCTTCATCAGCTCCTTAATGGCCTGATAAACCCAACTTGGTTGGCTTGGCTATGTGTTTTTGTGTAAGCCTACTAGTTCCCTTATTCCTTGGAGAATCATGCCCAGCTGGGGGGTGGCAGCGTTGCTGAGAGATTGATGAGCACGCGGGCCTATGGTTGGGTGGAACGTTGCAGCGACGTAGCTGGTTGCGGAGAACAGCTTTCATAAGATAAGTAATCTTGTGCATTTTACCTTTGCAACTATATTTCTATTAATGAAAATGATGAACATGTGGAAGAATGCTTGTCTAAATGCATGTTGATTCCGCTGTGCAAGGATAATTAATCATAGCTGTGCTTAATCTACAATTGTAGTTGCGTATGTTAAATGAATTGCATCTAGGCATGTTATACTGCAATGCATTCTCTCTTTCAGCATTTTGTTTTATGAAATTTTTAGCCTGTACATGTTCATGGGCGGTTAGCCCGGTCTTATTAAGCTCTTAGTCGCGTCCTCCTTGCCGGTCGGAGGCATGGGGACGTGACATCACCGGTTATTATCGGAGATTCATAGAAGGTTTTTCAAAAATAGCTAACCCAATCACTTCTTTGCAAAAGAAAGGCAAGAAGTTTGATTGGAACTTAAAATGCGAAGAAAGCTTTAAGAAACTAAAAACTTTATTAACAACTGCGCCAATTCTAAGAATAGTGGATCCCAATAAAGATTTTGTGGTTTGCATCGATGCTTGTAATGACGGTCTAGGCGGAGTACTGACTCAGGATGGGTATGTTATTGCCTATGAGTCCAGGAAGCTAAAGATCCATGAAAAGAATTATGCCACTTATGATTTAGAGCTGGCTGCTGTTATTCATGCCTTGAAAATGTGGCGACACCACTTAATAGGAAGAAAGTTTACTTTAATGACTGATAATAAGGGTTTAAAATACCTTTTAGATCAGCCTAACTTAAATGCAAGGCAAGCCAGATGGCTAGCCGTCCTAAGTGAATATGATTTCAAAATTCAACATATAAAATGAAAAGAAAACAAAGTAGCTGATGCTTTGAGCAAAAATGCAAAATTAAATTTTACAACAGCAATCAGTACTTATAATTCTGATTTAAATGAACAGCTAGCTGAAGGTATAAAACTGGATGAAATTTATCAAAATTTACAAGCTACAGCTAAGGAAGAACCCACATAAAGTTTAATTAAGGGTTATAGTTTAAATCAAGATGGATTTTTATTGTTTAAGGACAGATTGTACGTGCCAAATGTGTCTAAAATTAAATTACTGATTCTGGATGAAGTGCATAAAACCCCTTATTCAGGGCATCTAGGCTACCAGAAGACTGTCACCATGTTGAGAAAAGATTATTTCTGGCCTAATATGAAATCTGAAGTAGCTGAGTATATAGCTAGATGTCTGGACTGTCAGCAAGTAAAGACAGAACATCAACATCCAGCTGGGTTGTTGCAACCCTTTCCTATTCCTAGCTAGAAGTGGGAAATAATCAGCTTAGATTTCATTACTGGATTACCGAGAAATCAAAATCAGAATGATTCAATTATGGTGGTAGTGGATAAATTAAGTAAAGCAACACATTTTATTCCTTTTAAAACCACTTACGAGGATGCAAATATAGCAGACATTTTCTTAAAACAGATTTTTCGGCTACATGGTGTGCCGAAAGTTATTATTTCAGACAGGGATCCTAAATTCACAAGGAATTTCTGGAAATCCTTGTTTAAAGGATTAAACACCACACTGAATTTCAGCACTTCTTTCCATCCTCAGATGGACGGACAGACTGAAAGATTTAATCAAGTGTTGGAAGATCTGTTAAGAATGTATGTTAAGGATCAGCCAGGTAAGTGGGAGGATTATTTGTATTTAGCAGAATTTGCATACAATAACAATTATCAATCATCAGCTAAGTTTAGTCCTTTTGAAATTCTGTATGGGCGTAAATGTAACACTCCTATCTCCTGGAATAATCCAGTAGATAGATTAGTGTTGGGGCTCAAACTACTAAAAGAAATGGAACAGATTGTAAAACAAGTGCAGGAGAACTTGAAGGTTGCCCAGGATCGGCAAAAGAGCTAAGCAGATTTGAAACGAACTCCTAAAGAGTTCCAGGTGGGTGAGCATGTGTTCATAAAGGTAAGACCAAAGAAGAGCTCCCTAAGACTGGGGAGTTGTGCAAAATTAGCGCCATGTTACTGTGGCTCGTTTGAAATTTTATCTAGAGTTGTTCAAGTTGCTTATCAGCTAGCGTTACCACCTAATTTAAAAGTGCACAATGTTTTTCATATTTTTGTTCTAAAAAAGTATGTACATGATGCTACTCATGTGATTGACTGGAACATTGTACAGGTAGAACCAGAAGGGGAAGTTCTGGTGGAATCGGATTGTATCCTCGGGAGGAGGGAGATTACTCTACGGAACCGCACAATTGGACAACTGAAGGTGCAATGGAACCAACTTAGTCCTGAAGAAGCTACTTGGGAACTGGAAAGTAAGATGTGGGAAGCATACCCGAATCTGTTCCAGGAGGTTCCTGAGGAAGAAGAATAAGTAACATCGAGGACGATGTTACATTTTAAGGGGGTGTGTATGTCACATACCCCAATTTTGTAAAATTATGTAATTGTTTTATTTTATTTCTGAAACATTATGTTAAACTTAATCCTAAGTAAAGATTGATGATACAGCAGAGTCAACAGTTATGGAGTGTAATTCAGAATATTTTATTATTAATAAATAAATTATGGAGACAACAGCATGGGAGAGCTGTTAAAAGAGGTTACTGGTCAAACTGGTGGATGGAACTAGGTAGCAAGGCAAAAGACAAGTGGCAGCATCCTCAAACACTTCCTAAGTTGCAGGTGGAAACTTCCCTATATTTGGGGTCATGATTCCCCAAGAAAGTGGAATCAGAGTAGGTGGCTCATTAAATGATAGTTAACCCAACTAAGACCTAGGAAATCTTTTAAAAGTACTCAATGAAGAGAGCTAAGGCTGCTCAGATTTTATTCCAGAGAGAATTCATTTAGGTGAATGTTATTCAGTAATTTCATTGAGGAAAGAGGGAAAGACAGAAGGAAGTGTTTTGATTGGATTGCTGCAGTAACTTGATTCTTATTACAGCTATTTGGGCTGAGAGAACTGACTAATAGTTCTGAGTTAATACTGATTTGAAGACTGGTATCTGATTTGCTGCACCTAGTTCCAGCCAGGGAGACCAGAGCAAGCTCAGGGGTCCTGAGAAGTCGTTGTCTGAGCGTTCTCCAGGAGTTGGTAGGGAGGAACGGCCTCCCATTGCTGTTGTTGTCCACAACTTAAACAGGTTTTGTCATTCATTTCTTTATAAATTCTGAGTATGAATGGATGAATGTTATGTTTAATTATATTCCTGAGTAAGTAGTTAGTTTCAGTAAAATTAGTATCTCAGAATACCAGTAATCAAACCTGTTAGTATTCACTGCGTTTTTCCACGTCTGGTATCACCAGACCATACTCTAGCACAGTATCTCAGCGTTGAGAAGTAGTATTCTTCTGAACTGAGTTTCCTAGTTTACTTGCAGTTACCACAAGTGTGTTTATAAGTTCATGAGTTATCTTTCTACAGTCTTAAAACTATTCTAGTATTGTATCTTTGTTTTCTGGAAGTACTAGCTGTAAAAATGAAAAGATAGACTAAGAATTTTTGCAGTGTAAGTTATAATGGTTTTCTTCTATTTTTTTTATAAACACATTTACCGACAGTAGGACCTAAGTATTTACCTGTTGCATATCTAATTGATGTTACAGTTAAAGTCTATTAGTAACAGTCCGCATTATAGCAGAGAATGCAAATTTTTCCAAGTTACTGTACACTCATTTATTCAGCTAGGTTAAAGTATATTTGCATAACTGTTATTCTATTTTAAATCTAGTAAATGAATGCTATTTAATATACAGGTATTTAAATAGATACTATATACAATTATACTTTATTATTAAATAAGTAATATAAAGAAATATTCAAATCTTATAATTAAATAAAGAACCCAAATCAAATAATGGGTAAATAATACTAAAACAACATTCATAGTAACAGCAAGAAGGAGTAGTATTGTATTATAGTACTATAATGTAGCAATATGTTATACAGTATAACAATAACATGCAGGTAGTATATTAATATACAAACTAAGACTTAGTTTATTTATACATAGAATTTAGATAAATAAAGTATATTTATGAACTAGTCTTTCAATGTGCTATGTAAATAAATAAACATTATTAAAAGACATTAGTGTTTACAAACAGTAGATCAGGGTTAAACCCTATGTCTCTAATCTTTGCAAATAAATATTAATTATAAAAAAAATATATCTAAGACATTAATTCATTACAGTCGTATTATAAAAACAAGATTCTAAGACTATTCTGAGCCTGAAGGCTATTTAATTAATGTACAAATATAAAACAAGTAATAATGCATTAAATAATCAAAGGTACATAGTACAGGACGCTCGATAATCGAGCTTAAGCATATAACCCTAAGCTGTAACCTAACGAGACAAACGTCTCTTCATCTTAAATTTTATTTAATAAGAAGAACGAGTAATATTCTTATGACGGCTGGGTTATTAAATAAAACACAATAAGCATGCTTTTACTTTTAAAGCTTTCCATTACTGTATTAAGAATTTGCAAGAAGGAGAAACAGTTTCAAAATATCACGGAACTAAGGGTAAAAACCCTGCCTTCGACAAATAATTATAAGAACAAATGAACTCTGTTTCATTTAATAACCCATAGCCATAAACAAAATATACATGCAGGCTTATAACCTGTAAAAACTCAATAACACAGTAATAACGCGAAGTCTTACAGCCTGCATTTTGTTTTTATAAACCCTACAGTATTTAAAATCGAAACTTTACATTCACGGCCATAGCCGGAGGGATCTCTTAAGAGCTAGGGTTATACCCATAACGTAAAACAGTAAAACAACAGCTCAAAAACCACGAGGACAGAATGGCCATAGAAACAACCCAACTCCATCCTTAAAGGTGTAGACAAAGATGATAAGCCATGGAAGGACCAAGGCTTACCGTAGTCATGGAGCTATAACCCTAAATGCGGAGAAGGCATCGAAATGTAGCAGGTTCACCTGCAAGGAGAATTATTCACAGCCAAGTGTTAGCATTTATTTAAAGGATAAATAATAGCTTATAAAATTTACTGTGCAATGAAAAATAACAAACTTGAGTGTTACCTTATTAGTTGGTAGCCCTCGTTGTGAAGACGTTACTTGTACCAGCAAGGAGGTTGTCATTCGATGGCAGAACGACGGGTATCTTATCGTTCAACCTACAGCACAAAGGAGACCCCAGATAAACCCTAACATCACACCTATCTTCTTATTGTTTTTTTTACCAACCGGCTAACAGAAACAGCCACGATTGTTTGAAAGGATAATCCACTGGAGGGTGTATGAAAAGGGCTGAACTGTCACCATTCGAGACAAGTGAACCAATGGCGGTTCCACAGAGGGAATCAACACGATGATAAACACTCTAAATAACCCTCGCAGTGTACTATTTGAACTCATGAGAAACAAGAGCAGTGTAGTATTCGAACTTGCAAGGAGAAAGAGCAATGTAAGGAGCAATGGCGGTCAACACATTACCAGCATGGTCCCGAAAAGTTGCAGAGCGGCCAAGGGGCCCGAGGGAGAAAAGGAAATGAAGAGTTAGGGTTCGGTCAACCACTTTTAGTGCCAATGAATGGCTGATATGCACCCACGTAACACTTTTAATAATTGGCATAATATGGCTTCCACTCCAAAGTCCACGACCGATGATTGTTGTCAATCAAAATCATCGCTGGAATGATCCATAGTAAGTTATAAACCTTGGTATATACCTACAATATGTTTTCCAACAACGCATCGTTAGTAATAAGATTATACATATTTGCATGTTACGTTTTGTTTGTACAAAGTCCAATGATTATAGTCATGTTTGTTCATATGGTTCATTCCCTAGCATCATGCACTTAAGCATATAGGTTCATTTATATGTTGAAAGAGTTTTGTATAGTGATGCCATTGCCAATAGATGTGGAGTATGGGTTGAGATCCTTTCTGGGTTTACTATTTGTAAAAGATGTGTTCCCATTTGAAAGAGTTATAGAATAAGAGATTATGGTAATTGTTTAGTTGTCATAGTATATAATCACGATGCCAACTAAATTGGATTTCAAAAGAAGATGATAAACCTATCTACCCCTTGATGTATGTAATTATATACAATTAAATGGTGTTTCTATTAGGTTATTCTTCATTCGATTTGGTTGTCTTAATTAAATAATTAGATATTCATGGATAGAAATAAATCATCCTTGCTATAAGCATAGCATTCTTTTAGTGACAACTAGACTATGTCACTCCCAAACTCAGAATTTTATGAGAGACTCCTTAAGCAAGGTTGAATAGAACTGGAATACTCTTTCTATCTTCTTATTTGTTAATCTAGTTTTGATACCTTATAAAATAATTGAAGATAGTGAGTTTATGATTGATTTTTTTAACAGCTCTGGGCTTCCAACCCAATGATACTTCTGGAATGAGTTAAGCCTTCTAAAGGATTATAGACTTTTAAACTATAAATGGGATACTTGTTTCAGAACATAAATCTTAGATGCTTCAGTAAGAGAATTTATGGATTGATTTTTAATAATAGTCCTCATGAGTTGAAAAACTGAACAAGTATGCAAGCTAAGCATGGAATGTTATTTTTATAACGTGACAAAAAGGAATAAACCTGTGGAGATGTGATCTTTCTACCATGATAAGCTGTTAGGTAAAGAAATAATATATAAGTTCTTATACTTATTTTCAGGATGAACATTTAAGTTTTTCGTACTTGTAAATCTACTAAACCTCATGACCCTGTATGGTATAATCTTCTACTGTTTATTTTTGTAAAAATGCAATTCTTTTAGTATTAAGTCTCAAAGGAAAATATAGAAGAATTAACAAGATATTACCTTGAGAAGTGTGATAATTCTGTCTAGCATGGATAAACTTTTATTAAACAAATTGTAAGCAGAAATCTGAAGTGTAACTTCAAAGACTTGTTAGCATCGAACCATACTCCTTACCTGTTTATCTGTAATAGAAGAAAACGGCTGCGTTAGCTCGAAAGCTAAGTAAGCCCAGCCCTTTACATCAAACTACCTTTGTCACAAATAGAAAATAACAAAAAAGTAATCAGTAGCTGAAAAGATAAATGCTTTTCAAAGTACAGAGTATTTAAATAACTATTCAGTTACATTTTAAATAGCATAAACTAATAAACTAGTTAACAACTGCTTTTAATGTGATTATATGTTATTTTTAAAAGTTTTAAATTTTTCAAAATTTTGGGGTTTTGAGAGAAAAAGAGAAACATAATATCAAAAGGCTATAAATAAGAGAAAAGGGCTTTTCACTCTCATAACATTTTATTCCCTAATATTGGATGGATGAAATAATATCAATATGAGTTTGAAGGTGACTGTGGAGAGTTTGGCTAATCAGTTTATGAACGGGGTTTAGAGGCTCCTTAGTGAATCTATACATTATGATCGTGCTAAATTTATTTCCATACAATCCTCATTGTAGCTTGGAGGATCTTAGGGAAAGAAGAGTACCATAGGAGTTGTAGGGTGGTCAACTGGTGGCATTATCTTTATTTGAAAGCTAATTCGAGGATTGTATTTATCAAGAATCATGTATTAATCGATGAAGGAACAATCCCTTAGCCACAACAGAAGATCAATAAAATCATTTACATCTTGAACATCGAATCCGGAACAATGTATTGTTTATTTCATGTTATGTACAAATTAGTATTCCTTTGGTGTGTTTCCATTTGTTTAGTATTTTGTAGAATTGCATTGATAATATATATTGAATAAGAAGTTCTTTGAAGTGTGGGGTACTAGACAAAATGAAAATTAAATATTTATATCCTTTGCCTCGTATTGGCGACCAATTCGATCAAATTTTGAGGGGTGACAATATTTTTAGAAATAGACTTAAGATCCATATACCATCAAGTACAGATCAAGGATGAGGACATATTTAACACTGATTTTAGAACCATATACAGTCATTATGAATTTGTCGTAATTCACTTTGGGTTAAAATATGCCTGATGAATTTTATATGTTTAATGGATAGTATATTAAGTAAATATTTAGATAAATGTTTAGTCATATTTATCGACGAAATATTAATCTATTCTAAAAATAGAGGCTAGAGACTATGAAGCCTCTCCCTTCCCTTTACATCGAATTTGAAGTAACCCTAGTAAACCCGCATACAATCAAGAGGAGGCATAACTTAGAGTTGTTTGCATTCACCTGAGTATATAGTGAAAGAGCCGCGCTAGTGCATATATGCGTACAAGAAAAAAAGGATACTAACATTAGTATAAAATCACAATCCTTTAAGTAAATAAACTTTCCTGTCAAGCAGAGTGAGTGATAGGGTTCGTCACCTAAAGGAAGAGAAGGACACAACTTGATAGGAGGTAACCTTGTCACCACCCTTGAGTGGCCATACACCTGCACCCACATTACTATTCAAGATTTGAAAATCTATCTCATTAAATATTTTATAAAAACTGAAAGAAGTTTACAAATGTAACTACAAATGTTACCTCGTTGAAGGGATGGAGGTCGTGAAGGAAATGCTAGTTTTTTCCTAAGCCTCAAGGCATCCTTGCATTATCACCTTGGTATCACCCACATGGGGTTCACTAGCAGGGGAAATATCATATCATTTCCATTCATATTAGGGGTTTGATTATTCGTAAAAACCTCAAAATATATATTACCTCTTATTAAGGGGTCAAGGGGTTTTTTCAATTTGACATAGTAATAAATATTAGGATTTATTTTATTTGTATGAGATGAGGAATAAAATTCAAATTGTAGGGTGGATTCATATATTTAACTTCTTCTTCATATACTTGGAGGCCACCAACATACACATATTCTTGGAGAACAAGCAATAACTATG
>LPNX010129807.1:303156-332685 GCA_001517045.1 Pseudotsuga menziesii | reverse complement strand
TCGGAAGGTGTGATTATTTCCTCATCCGCCGTTGCGGATGGATCTTTGCATTTGGCCTCCGCCGTTGCGAATGAGTTTGGGGTTTGATTTTCATTTTCTTTCCTATTTTTTCATTTTGGTTGTCTTTTTGCTTTATATAGGAACCTTCTACCATTTCTGTATCCACCGTTGCGGAAGGTATATCCTTTCGGCTTCCGATCCAAAGTTCCTTCAACGTCCGATCATTAGTTTCTCCCGCCTTGCTCACAGTTGCGGACGGATTGACGTTATGGCCTGCCACCGTTGCGGAAGGGTTCGCGTTCTCACCTCTCGATTCAGAATAGTTTCTCGTCTGATTTAAAACCCGTCACACGTGCGAACCATTTTATATATAGGGAGAATTGAGTTGGATTATTTTATTGTTTTTTTTGGCTCGAGCTATCGCGATCATCCTGCGCTGTCGACCCCTCGAAGCTCGTGGACCACCGTGTCGGTACTCGCATCTAGGTGGCAGTTGAGGAATCCCGACCGCTTTCGCCCCGTCAGATACGTCCGTGCCAGGTAGGTTTATTCACCTTCTCCCGTTATTTTTGAAGAATGTGTAAAGATTGATGCGGTTAGTCGTAGTTACGGTGGTTTCCTTCGCCCCGTTAGATGTATGCGTATATAATAAGGGGAGGGGGGGTTATTCTGACAGCTAGCACTGGTATTTTCGACCTACGGAGCATTTTTTTGGCCCGCAGCCTTTGTTTGCAAGCCCTGCGTGTAGTGGGTGGAGGCTTGGTGCAGGCGGCCGTTACGCCGTCTGCACCTAGCTGCCCCATGTGTGATGATGAGGAGCAGGGGGAGGTTTTGTAGTGGTTTTTCGATGACATTTGGTGTTTTCTCCTTTGATTGAGGTTCATTTTACCCGCATCCTCGAAAATCTGTTTCGCCGCGCCGCTCTGCACACCTTGATCTGAAACCCTAGCTAGTTGGAAGGGATCCGCTGCGATTTGTAGATTATTAACCTGGAATGCAAAGGCACAGGCACTGTAGACGTCGTGTGTAGCTTTTACCCATTTACCCAGTACAACAAGATGACAGTAGTCCTCGTAGGGAGCGAAATGGGTAGTCAAGTTAATGTAATTATTTTGCCGCAAACGGCATGGTTCCTCGTCGATTTTGTGCCTGCTAAGATATATGTTGTTAAGATGTTTGGTATTGAAAACATAGGAGACTCAGACAATCGTACTGCATATAGCTTCGTTCAATCAGTTTCTTTAATTGCTATGCACAGACTAGATTACCGAGCACTGCGTCTTGTATTTTAATGGTTCTAATGGTCAGGGCATTTTTTGATTGCACATGCATGCATTCGCTTCCCTACTTGTTATCACATTAAAACACATGAAAATGGCCCCTTTGCATATGGATGTAGTTTTATTGTAGTCTAGAAGATGGTTGATGGGATGATTTAATATCATACAGAAATGTTTTGTATCATGCCAAGATATAGACGAGATCATTAATAGTGTGCATTTGGTTGTAATAATCCTGTTAGTCAGGCCAGTCAGGTTATGCAAGCTTATATCTTAGTTTCAATGACTAGTTGCTGTCATATTACACACATAAAAAATAAAATTTTGCACAATGTCTTGTGAATGTCTGCAATTTGAATTGCTTAATATATCAAGGTGTTATACATGGCAGGAAGAACTCACAATGTCCAAGAGACAGAAGAAGATGGCCCCAGTGGTCGAAGAAGGACCAGAAGTCGAGGTTGTCACGAAGACCGAATACATCTATGAAGACACCCAATGTGTTTCTGGTGTTGAACCCGAGTACAAATGGGGTGAAATATATAGATTAATTTCCCGTAGGGAGGTTACTGACATGGGCCTCAAAGAAGAACCTCTCTATGCTAACATAGAGAAATCTTCTATCATGAAAGTTGCCACCAGACCAGAGCTATTCCCATGCTCTGAGGTAATTGGCTGGATTTTGCCCTGAGCAGATACAACCACAATGATCATAGGAAATGTGGAAGGACAGGGCTATGCTGCATTTAGCCCTGGATATGTGGCATTGGCTTATCACCTACCAGAAGCCCAAGTTTTCTTATCTAATGATTGGCTGGACAGCATCAGAATGGACCTGGTGGAAACTCTTAAGAAAATGCTTTCGCAGGGAAATATTTACCGATACAGACCGACCAGTGAGTATGATACAGCGAGCTTGAGGGCTCCCTATAGGTTTATAGCTCTGATGCTTAATAGGATATTTGGGAGAGCTCATGGCAGACTCTTCAAGCTTGAATGGATACCTATTATCTTTCATGTGGCAACCCAAGGAACAGTCTTCAATTGGGCCAGCCTTGTATCAAGCAGTCTTTCTTCTTGCGTGACCTCAGCCTTGGAGGGAGAATCCAAGAAAAGATTGGAATTTTACATGAGTTCAATATTAATAGACTGCATATTGTGCAACCAGGATTTTCCCGGTCTCAAGTGCATCTGGGACAGGGAAAGGATGCCTATGTATACCGCTTATAGACCATTGTGGGCTCACCAGTACCATAGCCATTACAGAGAGGTCTGTGAGCACTTCATTATGCCTTTGTACACTCTCATTTTCCAAAAGGAGTGCGATTGTATGTCGGAAGAAGCCATGCAAGTGATAGGAGAATAAGCGGATTATTTCTTAACTAAAAATGGCATGTACATCCGCATGTTTGGAGGATCCAAAGCCCCTTTACTGCTGCCTAAATATGCAATGGATTACGTAGTCCACAAAGAGGCAGTCAGACAAGTATTCATAGATGGAATAGGCAGTTTTCTTTTTGAACACAAGAAGACTGCCTACCCTCCTTTTCCATTCAAGCTAGGAAGCTACAAATTCACCAAGGTGAAGCAAGCTGTTGAATTCATAGAGGAATTGCAGAAGTTCCATTTTGGTGAGATGCCTTTCCGAAGAAATGATACTCAGGGGAAAGTAGCGGAGCATTGTAAAGAACACAAGGTTCACTTTGAATACACCCACCACTTTGATAGGGAAGAATCTATCTTCCGAAATGCCCCAAACACAATAATGCTAATGAGAAGATTCAAGAAAAAGATTACCACCAAAGGTGGAAAAGGGGATGAATAGGAAAAGTCTGAAGAAGGGGCTAAAAGGAGAAATGAAGAAGCCCAGAGGTTGGAAAAGGAAGCTGCAGAATGGCTTCATTCAGAAGAAGAAAGAAGAGCTACCCAAGAAGCAGTTGAGAAACCAAAAGAGGCAGCCAAAGAAACAGAAGAAGCAGCTAGATAAGCAACTGAGGAAGCGAAGAGGAAGCTTGATGAGGAGCTCCACGAGCAGGAAGTTGAAAGAATAAAGTTGATATAGTAGTCAGCTTCTGAAACAACAGCAGGACAGACCCAGGAGGAGGAAAACCCCAAGGTTCAAACCTCTCAAACACCTGCTGCCAGCACACCCACGGTCCCCTCACTCACGTTGGTCCCTTTTGTCCAGAAAAAGGGAGAAGAAGTCCCTGACTTCAATACTGTTTATTATGATAGGGCCACCAAGAGAATAATGAAGAGGACAGAAAGGAAGGTAGAAGCAGAAGGAATGGCTGGCAAAATGATAACAGATACGGCTGTTATGCTAGGGACAGACCTAGATCCAAGGCTTACCCTGAGGGCTGGGACTGCAATACTACATGCCTCAGAGGATAACATAGACAAGGTGATGACTGAACTAGAGTCATACAAGAAATCTTCTGCTCAGCTGAAGGATACCCTGAAGAGAGAGAGAGGGAGGAAACAGGATAAAGAGGAAATTTGAACACTTACAGAGGGAGATGTAGACTGCTGAAGCTGAATTGTAGGCCCTACATGAAGAGAGACAGGCTCAGGAGACTACACAAGAACACCTTGAGCAAGTGCAAGCAGAAGATCAAGAGTTGAAGAAGGAGAAGGAGTAGTTACTGGCAAAGGTGGAGGAGCTAGAAGAGCAGTAGAAAATCATCTTGACAGCCAATGATATGCACTCCCAAGATCTAAGAAAGGAACATCAGGAACAGATCTCTTCATTGCTCCAGCCATTCAAAGAACATATCTTGGCCCAGAAAGCTAGAATGCTCCAGCTACAGATTGCTCTAGAGGAGGAAAGGTGTAAGGTCCTTCAGATTGACAGCCGGTTAGGGGAGATCATGGAGACCTCCTCCTACTTCGTCGATAGATCCCAGGATGTTCTTGAAGTTTTGAATGCCAGAATGGCAAGGCTGGAGAACAATGCAGAGACTCCAGCAGAGCTACCAGCCAAAGACCATCAAGCCCTAAAAAGAGATCATGACCTAGTAGAGTTCGCTGTCAGCACCATAGAAGACTTCAAGAAGACCGTCAAAAGGACGCAGGGAGCATGCTCAAAATACTTCAGGAGGCTCCTTAATACATTCAACCGGTGTCAAACAGACGCTGAACATAAGCTTGATGAGTTCCCATACCATGAAACCTTCATAGAAATATTGCAGAGTAGATATCAGGATGCAGAGGCTAGAACGCAACAGATCAAGGCCATTGATGACCTAGTTTTGAAGAATGAAGTGGGCCACCCAGCCGTTAGTGTACAATTTTTGGAAGATCAGCTTCGTTTGAGCCCAGCAAGGATCGAGGCTATCAAGAATCAAGCCAAGAAATTTGAGATAAATATTCAGTTTTTGGAGCCTAGCACTTCTGAAGGCATCGCTAGTGAAGTTGCAGCGTGGAAGAAGTTCCTAGAAATCCAAGTGGGGCCCTCTTCGTAAGGGATGGGTCACCTTTGTATTTTGTAATATTTTGTAAAGACGTTTGAAAAAGTAAAACGTTGGGAAAATGAAAGGTTGGGAAGCCCAAGGCTACTTTGGGTAGCCCAACCATTTCACTCTTTTTGTATAAATGTAATAGACTAAGAAGCGAGAAAAGGGGGCTTTTTCCCAGTGAGACTGGTGAAGACATATTGTAAGAAGAACTATTTCCTTTTGCAATAGAAAATTACAGTTTGCCTATTGGAGAAAGCTTAGTGGAATATTCAAATGTTGTGCTATGGATCTGTTGAAGAGGAACTATTTCGTTTTCAGCTTTATGTCCATTAACTGTGAGACCGTTCTAACTCATTGAACCTATGTTCTTGGATGAATGATTTCTGGTTTATTTCATGAAGATTTCCACTATGAGTAATGTATGCTGCTTAATAAACAATTGGCTATCTGATTGTTGAAACACCTTTAATCTTTCATGTGTTACAGAGAAAATATCAGCTACCTGTAATTTATGTTTGTAATGCATGAATAATACACATTACTCATTAAGTAAATCATATTTTGGCTCCCCGGGGATAGGTGCATATAGAGTTAGGTAGATAGTTAGTTTCATTACTGCATATATGATTTTGATGCCTGTGAGCCTAAGACGAGAGGTAAGAACATGCGCATCACATTGTGACTCTCCCCACATCCTCATCATCCTACATTGTAGTTAGGCATTTGCATTTGCATACATTAAGTCAAAATACAAAAACTCGGTGGACCGGGCCACAACCGGTAAAACCAGTGTTTTGTTACTTGACCTACGGTGGCCGGAC
Organism: Pseudotsuga menziesii; assembly: GCA_001517045.1. Lineage (NCBI taxonomy): Eukaryota > Viridiplantae > Streptophyta > Pinopsida > Pinales > Pinaceae > Pseudotsuga > Pseudotsuga menziesii. The sequence continues at coordinate 327,126 of LPNX010129807.1, read as the reverse complement.
GGCAAATCGGACGGATTCCCTATACCAAACAGTCAACGGGCTAGTTGGGAACGTTGATTGGGGAGAATCCCTTACTGTTGTCGCCTGCGAATTTCCAGGCCCCAACAGGACCTCAGGAGAAAAACCCTGTTGGTGCCAAAGGTCGCATCATGACTAATCCTGTGAGTAATCACGAGTGCTTCGGATGGAAGAAAGTAACAAGCTTGATGTCGATCAGGCGGCTATAAATTAATCTGTCGAGATGTGCTTAAAGACCAATCGGTAAAACAAACAACTAACATCCGCACCTGCATCAAAAGATTCTTTAGGAATATTATCGGTTATGCATCAAACTATGCATCCGAAGCATCGGCAAGGAAATCGTCATTAGGATTTTTGGAAAATTCAGAGACAAACAACCGAAATGGGGGGTGGAAAAAACAAACTCTTCCACAGACATCGAAAAATGAAACAATAAGATGAACCGGTGCATCGGAAAGAGTGATGATAATCATTCAGGAAGCATTCAAAAATGTTTTACGATATCATCGATACCATAAACCACAATACATCTAACGAATCGGTAAGCTTGTGTAAGTCTTACAGAAGCGTAAGAAACAAAGAATCAAAAGGCCTTCAAACAACTCCTCCTATACGTCGAATAAACTCCAGGAGTTCATCCGATGCATCGGGTGGAAAAATAAGTTTTTTCCTTTTGCAAAAAAATAAGTCATGAAGAAACTTTTTCAGGGTAAAGATAAACTTTCAAGGCTTCTTTAAAAACTAGAACTTCAAAGAAAGAGTAGGGGGCCCTAAAAAATATAATTTTTTTGGGGATTGTGGTTGCAGCAGCAACAATTAGCGACTAACTGGAAAACACAGATCTCTGAACAAACCCACTTTTGAAACAAAAACTACTATAAGACATTTTGTCTAGACTTACTTTCCCCATTTTCTTTCAACACTTCTTTAATCATCCAGGCCTTCAAGAAATGTAAGATTCAGAACTAGTCATTGATTTCAGTCCCAATGGATAAGGCAACTAGGATTTCAAAGTCTTGATAACTCTTCCAAGGCCAATATATGAGATTCATTTACTTCTGCATTTGGTTACTTTTGGCCAGGACACCACAGGATCGTAACAGGATTAGGACAAGTATATTCGTTTGTTCCTCGTTCCCATGCATTCTGCATTCTTTTGATGCTTTTAGACTTTTGTCTGATGAGTCTTCCTGGATGTTCCTTTTTTACACTTGAAATTTGATTTAGGTTCTTCTATCCATAGTGTCCTTTTGTGTGAGTGATATTTTGTTCAGCTCACGGATGGAGAAGAACCTTTTAGCCGTCCTTTTATTTACTGATTTATGCTTTTGCATTTTATGAGATATCCTTTTCTCTGGGAAATTTTGACTCTCAAGCCTTTTGGCTTTTAATTTGTGGCATGGGATTATTTTGAATACCATACACCTGTACGTCCCGCTTCCTTTCTGTGGATCCTAGGCTGCAAGCTTCTTACGAAAGATATTAAGGTGAAGTGGATGGAGCCGTAGAATAGTATTCAAGACTTCTTTAGCCTAGGTTATTTAACAGGATTTAAAATAGGACTTCAATGTGTTCAAAAATAACTTTCTTTCCAAGATCTATCAGATAAAATAATCCTGTAATAATAAATTCTTAGATAGACAACATTCAATAAGTAGTTCTTGGCTCTAAAATATCCACAGTTTGTCCAAAACCCAATGTATTCCAACACCAAATGCTAAGTTCATTTATTTACAATAACCTAATGCATAGAAACAAAAACAACAATGAATGACATAACTCAAATCAGAAATCAAAAGAAAAAACAAAACTAAATAAAGCAATCAAACAAAGGTTTATTTATGTATAGATAGGTTCTCTCAATAGACTAAGTGAAGTAAGGTTTGAGAACTAAGCCATTTACTGGCAGATTCTCTTCCCATCCTTGCAAATCCTGAATTTTATATGTCGAGGAACCTAGCTTTGTGGCGATAAAAAATGGGCTGACCCAGAGATGTTGAAACTTAGTGTGCTTACCATTTTCATCATGTGGGTGATCCCACTTTAGGACTAAATCTCCAACTTCGAAACTCTTATTTCCAGACTTACGTTTATCAAACCATCTCTTTACAATCTCTTGTTGGTGCTGGAATCTCTCTTTAGCTTTAAACCTAGACTCTTCTAGATTAAGCAAGGTATTGACTCTAACTTGTAATACTTCACTGCTGGATCCCCTTGAAGCTTGGGCTAATAGGGAGGCTGGGAGAAAAATATTTCGTGGAAAAATGGATTCCTTTCCATAGACTAGAGTGTAAGGTGAGACTCCTAATGAGTTCTTTGGTGTGACTCTATCAACCCAAAGTGCATTCGGGAGAGCTATGTACCAACTCCTTCGGTTTTCTATGACAGTCTTCTTCAAAATCCTAATAAGATTTTTATTGGTAGATTCAGCTAATCCATTACCCTGGGGATAATAATTTGAAGAATAATGTAACTTCATTCCTTTATCATTGGAAAATTCCATAAGTTTAATTGATGAGAAATAAGATGCATTGTAAAAAACTAGGGAAATTGGAACCCCAAACCTGGTCATAATATGTTCTTGTAGGAAGTCTACCACTGCATCTTCATTTACTTTATGTAGTGGAATAGCTTCCACACATATGGTGAAGTAGTCAATAGTTGTAAGAATGTATTTGTGCTGTAGCAAGGATTTAGGATTGATCTCTCCAATAATATCAATTCCCCACTATTCAAATGGTTTTGAAATGAGGACTGGTTGTAATGGACCAACTGCTCTAACAAGTCTTCCTCCACTTCGCTAGAAAACATCACATTTCCTTACATACGCATGTGTGTCTTTGAACAAGGTTAGACAATAGTATCCCGCTCTTAAGATCTTATGGGCAGTGGTATCTCCTGAATAATTCCCTCCAGCAGGGCCATCATGTAATTCTTTAACCACATCTTCTTGTTCTAAACATCTCACAAGAACTCCATCGCAATTCTTCCTAAAAAGAACTCCCTCAATGACTTGATATGAGGTTGATTTCAATCGTAGTGCTCTTCTTTTCTTTAAACTCCAATGTTCTGGTAAATAAACTTGCTGAAGATAATGTATTAAGTCTCTATACCATGATTCTGGAGCTGTAAAAATGGGACACACATCAATCATATGAACTTCGACTTCATTATCCCAGTCACCTTCCTCACCATCTTGAACTTCAGCCATTAGTTTGCAAGTTCCTTGTCCTTTAATAATGGTTGTTGGTTTAAACTCTAAATCATATTCTTATAGATTCGTAAACCAATTTCCTCTTCTCTCACCCAGCTCCTTTTGTACGAAAAGGATTCGGACTGTTGGGTGAGGAACAACCACTTTAGTCCGATTCTTAAGTATATACTTCCTGAATTGCTTTACCGCTTTAAACACTACGTAGGCTTTCTTATCGATGGAGGGGTAGTTCAATTCAGCACCTTGCAGACCAGTGCTCATAAATGAAATGGGGAATTCATCTCCCCCTTCTTCCTTTTGCGTTAACACCGCTGCAAGTGAATTATCAGAAGAAAAAGTATCCAATATGAAATCTTTATTGAAATCAGGACTTCTAAGTGAAGGTGCATGTGATTTTACTGTTTTGATATTAGTAAATGCATCCTTTTCTACATCAGTCCATTTAAACTGTACATTTTGCTTAACCATTTGCTGCAAAGGTTTGACTATTTGTGCAAAATCAGGCATGAACCTTCGTACGAAATTAATGGTCCCCATAAATGATTGCATACCCTTCTTATTGTGGGGAAATGGAATCTGCGCTATTCCTTCAAACCTTTATGGGTCTATGGAGATTCCATTTTTTGAAATGAAATGACCCAGTAGCTTTCCTTCTAGCACTGCGAAAACACATTTTTTAGGATTCAGTGAGATACCGTATTTTTGACAACGCTCAAAAATATGTTTTAAATGATATGGATGTTCTTCTCTTTTCTTTGAATACACTGTAACATCATCCAAGTAGACCACCACATTGCGACCTATCATTCCTCAGAAAGCTATGTCCATGGCTCTTTGGAAAGTGGCTCCAGCATTAATTAACCCAAAGGGCATTCTCCTATAGGAAAAGGTTCCCTTCTTTGTACGGAACGTAGTTTTCATTCTATCTTGTTCGGTTACCAATACTTGATTGTATCTTGAAAACCCATCCAACAAGGATAATAACTCGAAGCGAGACACCATCTACAAAATATGCTCATTGGGAGGAATTGGATAATTGTCTTTGTCTGACGCACGATTCAAATTTTCTAAAATCCACACAGAGTCTTATTTCTCCAAACTTCTTCTGAACTGGTACCAAGTTCGCTACCCATTCTGAATGTCTAACCTTGAAAATAATCTTGGCATCCAATAATTTATTTACTTCACTTTGAATTAGGGGTTCCATCTTAGGATGCATCTTACGAAGCTATTGTTGGAAAGGACTTACACCCGCTTTAATAGGAATGATGTGTTGGATTATGCGAGTGTCACGTGTCTTCAGATCATCATAAGTCCAGGAAAATACATCCTTATACTGCTGGAATAAATTGATGAACTTACTTCTTTCCCCCGGAAAACAACATTTCCCCAAGTTGACATACTTGGGTTCAGCCTCTGTTCCCAAATTGATCAGCTCATACTGCATTGATGAGCTATGTGTTTTAGCGTTTATGGCCCTTTGGAACTTGTTATTTAAATCAAACATACCCTCTAATGTCCTGACCCCTTTTGGTATGAAATTACTATTATGGAGATTCACTTGGTGTTCCTCATCATCAATAACTGCATCTTTAAAAGTTTCCTCATTTTTTAAGAATTCCAGGATCTGCTGGTCATCATCAAACACTCTCAGATTGGTAACATTATCAGGTACTAATAACTTGAAAATCAATTCAATGGAACATTTGTTATTCATGGGAACTAATCTCGTAGCAGAAGTAGCTAATAAATTAGCTGTTGCATTTTTTAGTCTAGGAATAGAATTAATATTAAAAGCCTCAAAATTTGTTATGAGGTCCCACACTTCATTTTGATATCCTTTTAAATGAGGAGATAAGCAATGGATTGTATTGCGAACCTGTTTTACAATTATTCCAGAGTCTCCAAAAACTTTTAAATTTCTAACTTTAAACTCAATTGCTTTTTTCAATCCTTGAATCAATGCTTTGTATTCAGCCGTGTTATTCATGCATTCAAATTCTAATCTACAAGATAAAAACATTTATTTATTTTTATTTATTTTTCTGGATCGATTAGGACACAACCGACCCCTGATCCTTCTTGAGTTTTTGAACCATCAAAATAAAATAACCAAAACTAATTTTCTACTTCTAAAGCACTAGTTCTATTTTCTAAAACATAAACTAAATTAACTATATTACAATCAATATCGTCAGTACGCGAAAATTGAAGGATATCGGACTGTTTGCCTGACTCACTACTGGCCTCTTCCACCCGATAATTTCCTAGTTCAAGTTCTAAAAAACAATTTCCCAAAACTGAATGTGCAAAATTCACAGGTTCATTTTTTCCTTCAAGCTGTGTCACATTATATTTCATGTGTGGTTCTCTTAGTACTTTAATCTGATTCTGACACCCTTTGTAAGGTAACCATAAGTGCGACCAATCTGTTGCAAAATACCCATTAATATTTTCATACCAATCCCTACTTAGGATTAAACCATAAGCTTCGGGGATGTCAACTACCATAATATCGATGTATTGACAAACTCTTTCATCAGCTGCTAATCGAATCAACATTTTTTTCAACTCACTTACCACTTTAATTGCAGTTTTGTCCAACTAAATAATTTGAATGGCAGAAGGGGTGGGTTTCCCAATTATCCTTTTACAAACTAACAAAGGCATGACATTTGAAGATGCTCCAGAGTCAACTAGACAATTGTGTACATTCAAATTGAAAATTTCAAATGTCAGTAAGAAAGGTTTAGTTTTAGATTTAGACTTACCTCCAATGCTGGCTTCATTTTTCTCCTTATCCAATGGGACATTGTCTTGATATTTTTTAGGTTGGGGACCCATGGGTTCAAAAAAATTCTTCTTCTATTGTGGTAAATTGCACATTTCAAACAATGAAATATTTGCCTTAGTTTTCTTAATATCTTCTACTATATCATAACCCATTTTTGGTTCCTCCAATCTTTTCTTATTATTCTCTAAGTTATTGTCAATAGTCTTTGTTGGTTTACTTACAGCTTGAGTTTTCTGCTTTGCTATGACCTTTTTAGGTATGGGTGGGTTTTGAGTCTTATTGGCGAGATTTTTCATGCTTTCTTGGAATTTCTTAATCTTGTGCAATAAACTCTCATCCGTTATTGGTCCCTGACTTCTCGTTGTGATATTTACTGCCGAAAGTTGTATTTCATCAATGGTTTCTTCTTCTTCTAACCCTAGCGTGGTCATACAGTCCCACAAAACCATAGTTGCTTCTTCCAAAGTTTTTTATGTTTCAACTTCCTTTTCTTCTTTACTTTCAGGTTATGTTAGTTGAACCTCTAATAGTTGATTCACGACTAGATTCATTGAATTACTCCACTGAGGGCATCTTTTTTTAGAGTGAGGTTGTTGGTGAAAGGTACAAAAATTATCCATACCAACTTAGGTGAGATTCAACACAGAGGAGTTATTGGTGGGTGGTTGGGGTGGACTATTTTCTTCTTTCTTCTTGAAAAAATGTCTAAATGGTTTTCTAGAAGAACTCACTTCTTTATCTTCTTCTAAGTCAACAACCTTGTATGAGAGTTTTTGTACCATTTTAACCACATTGTCCAATTCATTCGAGCGTTCTTCTTTGGGCTTAGTCGGCAGTAAAGGCTTCTTATTAAAAGTTTTTACATCTGAATCTATAGACTGTTTATTTATACTTTTGAGTTCTTCTTCCACCATCTTAGCCTCTTCATGGGTTTCCAACAGTGAGGGTTTTACTAACCTCTTCACGAACATTGCTATCTTGGGTGAAAGTGCTGAAGAATAGTATTCCATTAATGTTTCTTCAGTAGGCATTATAACAGCACTAAAATTATTCAAATGGTGAGTGAACCTATGATTAAAATCAAGCACTTTCTCTTTTTTTCTCCATATTTAGAGAAAGTAACTCTTTCATCAGAGTATTCGCGGTTCTTTAGCGTCCAAACTTGTTCTTAAACAACCTTTCAAACGTATTCTAGTTAGTGATGGAATTCATCTGTAGACCAAAATACCATGACATTGATTTTCCTTTAAGGGTATGTGGAAACAGTCTACATACTACATCTTTGTGCTCTCCTACTGATAAAACCTCAAGGGCTAAGAAAAAACTTTGTAAATGATCATCCACACCAATGCCTTCTATGGCGTTAAACTTGGGTAATGACTTCTCAGGATGTGCAGGTAAATTGTGCAATGGAGCAGCCAGGTTAAGAGGGGTTTTGGCCCTCCAAGCTGGTCGTGGAGGTGGATGATTAGCATTTGGATTTACAGGTGCATTTCCAGCTACATTTCCAACCATGATTTGAGGTGGAGATTGAACAGGGGTTTCGAAAAGGTGAGCAAGACGGGGAATCAGGTCCCAACTAATCAAGAGGTTGGACAATTTCCTGCAAGGTTAAATCCACCAGCTCTTCAAAGTTTCTCACTAACACTAAATCTTCTATAAAAGGTTGTTCTTTCTTGCGAGCTTGTCTTCTAGGTAATTCAGGGATGTTCGACAATCCTCAAGGCTTCTTTGCATATGACCTTGTGATTCTTCTCAAATCGTTAACTACTACAAGAGAAACAGGATAAAGGAAATCAGGATCAACTTTTCTTTCGGGACTGGGGTCCTTGGGCATACTGGTTTCAGAACTGTCACTGGTGGAATATTCTCAAGGAAACGGATTTCCTCGGCCAGCCATACACTGGAAACCCTCCTTCTAGTGCCAAAAACTATTGATGCCTAGAAAAATCCCAGGTGCCGACAGTAGGGGTTCTTCCCAATAAGCGTTCCCAAATAGATCATTTATTGTTTGATATGGGGAATCCATCCGGTTTGCGGTCTGGCTACCATAGAGTTAAGGTGAAGTTTTAAATCTCTTTTACCGATTGCAGCCCAATCCACCCTTTATATATTTTATCCTTTAGGTATGGAATGCAAGTGCCTAATATTAAATGCAAGTAACATAAAAGAACAACTAATCTATTATAACCTATCCTCAAGGAGCAAGATTGAAATAAAATAAGAATGAATAATGTACTGTATGGTTTGCATAGAGTATTCTTACAATAAGCTTCAGCAACTATGCCAGTGAAAAGTTCTTTCTACATCTACTTTACCTATACTTATACAAATTACCAAAATGACTCTTGAGTTTCCCCAACCTTTTGGGCTTCCTTGACTCTTCCTTTACAAAATTTTGTCTTTTAGTGCATTACTAGAAAAAGAACAAATACAAAATTTTATAAACTTTAGCTTGTGAATAAGACAAATTTAAATGGGCCCAGTTGGTGTCTTAATAAAAACGCCCCATGCTTGTGCTTCCTCACTAATGACCCGATACTCTGCAGGTTCCAATACACCCATTGCCACTTCATGCTTTGACAGCTGAGACTTGATTTCCTTCACTTTGGGTACATTCTGACTCAAAGTTTCCTATAATAGGAGCTTGTGGCCTGAATCCTGTATAATCCAGATTCTAATGTCTTCCTCACTAACAACTTCAAGCTTGGATATGCTTTCTTCCCCTATTAGTAGCCTCTCTTGCAAGTTCTTCAAATGTTCCTCCCTGACTGGGAAATATTGGTCTGGGGAACCTGTTAGAACCATACACTGATTGTGAACAAAATGTATGCCTTTGTAGAATTCAACACACTTTTCAATAGTTTTTTCAATGGTTGTGTTTAATCTGACTACAATTCTACACCCAAAATTCAATATGCCCACCTCCATCTTAAGACTTCCTATAGACTTCTGAGGCATATTTACTGGAAAAGTTGGATGGGTTCCTATCCATGTTAACTGGTTTTTTACAATTTCAATCACATCTGACAACCATTTCCGGAATTCTGATGAGCTGATTGTGAGTTCTTTTAATCTAACCTTGATTTGTTTAACTCTATACATCTCCAGTGCAAGACTCAACAAAACCTCATTTATCTCCTTTTGCAGCATCGACGCTTGATTCCGGAAAGGGGTGGTATCCATCTGCTTCTCCTTTGCCACTTGAAGTTGTTCTCTTAGTAAAATATTCTGAGCTTCTAGCTCCTCTGCTCTCTTGTTCACTGCATCTCCTTTTTGTTCTACTTCTACAACCTACTTCTCGAGATCTTTCTTCTCTCCTTTAATGATACTTATCGATAACAGTAGAGAATCTTTGTCATATTGTAGAATTTGGCATGCCTCTCTTGACTTCTCAAACTCACTGAGAATATCTTCATGCTTCCTCTTCAGTATTTTCCCCTCACCTCTTTCCTTTTTCAGAGTTTCCTTCGTTTGAACAACCTTCTTCTTATATTTGTTCCAAAGCAGTCATTATCTTCATTTGCAAGGGCCGAAGCTACACCTGCATTTGCAAGAAGTCTTGGGTCCTTGTCAGTCCCATGGATGATTGTTTTCTCAGTGACCATGATTCCTTTATTTTCCCCAATGTCCACCTTCTTCTCAGTTCTCATGACAATTCTTTTCTTATTTTTGTCGTAAAAAATGGTATTTAAATCAGCTACCTCCTACTCTTTAGATGCGATGAAAGGGATTAGTTCAATCCCCAATGTCGGAGTCAGATATTCCATGACTGTGCTACTAGATGGGACAAATGATTCTATCAGATCATCATGAGATTGAGTCTACTCCAAATTTGCACGATCTTGTTCCTCCTGCTCTTTTTTCTTGCGATAGTTTAAGTGCCTCCTCTTCTCTTTTCTTCATAGCTTCTTCTTCTTGCTTCTTTTGCTGCTCAAACTATTTTCCCTTGCCACCCACGGTTGTTATATTTTGCTTGAATATTTTCCTTAGGGCTGTCATATTTCGGGCATTGTGGAATACTTCCTCACTTTTATCCCAGTAGTTTGTGTACTCAAAATGTACCTCTACGGTTGCACAATAGTTAGCAACCTTATCTTCAGAGTCATTTCGATGAAATCTCATTTCCTCAAAGTGGAAGTACTCCAACTCCTTTACAAAATCTGGTGCACTCGTCACCTTGGAGAACTTATAAATACCTCCATAGAATGGTAGTGGAGGGTATACAGCCTTCCTCTGATCAAAACAGAAGTTCCCAATCCCGTCAATGTAAAGCTGCCTTACTACTTCCTTGTGAACAACATAGTCTGTGGCGTATATTGGTAAAAGAGAAGGGGCCCTTGTTCCACCAAACATCCTTAGGTATAGGCCTTCTTCTGTCAGGCAATAATGACCATTATCCTATACAATATTCAAGGCTTCTTCAGACATGCAGCCACACTCGACAAGAAATATTAATCTGTATAGTGGCATTATGAAATATTCACAAATAATCTTATAATGTCTGAAATATTTATATTCCCAAAACAACTGATATGCAGCATAGACCATAGTTTTGGTCTTATCCCACTGGAACTTCAGGGCTGGGAACGGCTGTGTGCACAAATTACAATCAATCAAAAAAGAGCTCATATAGAGCTCTAACTTCTTTTGTGAGACTCCTCCAAGCGCCATGCTTATGCATGAGGATAGGCTATTGGATATGATATTGGCCTAGTTAAAAATGGTGTCGTAAGTGGCCACAAAGAAAATTACTGACACCCAACTTAATTTGTAGTATTTCCCATTTGCTCGCCCAAATATCCTGTTAAACACTCATGCTATCAGCCTATAAGGAGTGCGTAGATGCGCAGTTTCATATTCCCCAAAAGTCCTTGTACGAAAATGCTTCCCGGGAACCATCATTCTTGGGACACTATCCAAAACATCTAGGTCAAGACCTTTTAACCACTCTTCTGTTAGATACTTCTAAGGGGTAGGTAGCTTGCAGGCCTGAGCTACATAAGTTGGGCTATAAGCAGCATAACCTTGTCCTTTAGTATTTGACAAAATAATTTTGGTTACGTTGGCCTTTGGGAGGATCCAGCCTATTACTTCTCCACATGGAAAAAGTTCCGGTCATGTGGCGACTTTCATGATCACAGACCTCTCTATGTTGGCATATATTGGTAAATCCTCTAACCTTGTATTTGGGATGCTTTGATTGGCGATCATTCGGTAGATCTCCCCCCACTTGTACTCAGGTTCGATGCCAGTGACAGCTTTGGTATCTTCATATATAACCTCAACTCGCATTATGATCTCTATCTCTAGATCCTTTTCCGCGGCTTGCATCTTCTTCTTCCCTTTCCGAGGCATATTGCTATATAAATGACGAGGCTGTTTAAACCATACGATAGCATGTTAGATTCGATCTATTCCAAAACATTTAACTAAAATTGATGGATTAATAAACATAACCAGTTTTAATCAGAAATTTTACCGAATCATCATAATACATATTAACCAATATTTTGTTTCCACCCTAAACCACGCTCTGAAAAATAAACAATATGCTCAAAGCTTTCGAGAGCAGGACTGAACAAGGGTCACAGGAAAGTATACTCTACTACACAGGCCCTAAGGATCTCATCATGGCAACGCATCTCTTTGAGCATAACAAAGTCAACACCATCGACGGGTAAGGGAAAAAACCGAAGATGTCAGGGAGGAAAACCTACATGGATAACCAAGGTTTTCACCCTAAATGGAAAATTCCTCCCACGACACTCCACAAAACGCCCATTCCAACCAGCCAATGGTCACAATCCCGCCACCCCCGCATTGGTGAAAAGAAGGAGTGGCGCAGATGGCGAAACGCTCGTCTGCCCATAGTCCTCTTACTGCAAATGATTGTCAAAGAAGCTCTCATGGCAGGATCTAGCCAAACAATGACTGGGGAAGGTGAGAAAAACGACGACCCTAGATAACCAAAAGAGAACAAATCTTTACCTTGAAAACTATATTGACCCCAGTGTTTAAATACCCTCCGCAAAAACGAGAAAAAACCTAACCCTACCAAGTTGCTACAACAAAACCGCCAGGCAACAAGATAGGTAGTGAGTAAGATCCTACCTGGCTGCTGAGACGAGCTGGAGGAAACGCAATCCTTGTTGGCTAAATTTGCTCAATCGACTGAAAGCTCCGTAGATTCAAATGACCAATAATAACAATAATATTATTTCTCAAGGGTTTAAATAGGATTTTAAAAAAACCAATAAGAGTAAGCACGATAAATGGGCCTCGGGCAAAAAACCCTGTTTGCGCTAAAGGTTGGATCGGGATTGATCCTTTGTGTAATCACGAGAGCTTCAAATGGAAGAAAGGAACGGGCTTGATGTCGATTGGGCGGCTATAAATTAATTTGTCAAGACAGGCTTAAAGAACAATTGGTAAAATGAACAACTAACATCCGCACCGCATCGGAAGATTCTTTGGGAAGATTATCGGGTAAGGATCATACTATGCATTCGAAGCATCGACAAGGAAATCGTCATTAGGATTTTCAGAAAACTTAGAGAAATGGCAGGTGGCAAAAACAAACTCTTCCGCGGGCATCGAAAAATGAAACAACAAGATGACTTGATGCATCGGAAAGACTGATGATAACCATCTGGGAAGCATCAAAAAATGTTTTCTGATATCATCAATACCATAAACCACACTACATCCAATGAATCGGTAAGCTTCTGTAAGTATTTCGTAAGCATAAGAAACAAAGAATCGACGGGCCTTCAAAAAACTCCTCCGATACGTTGGATAAACTCCAGGAGTTCATCCAATGCATCGGGTGGAAAAATAAGTTTTTTCCTTTTGTAAAAAACTAAGTCAAGAAGAAGCTTTTTCAAGGTAAAGATAAACTTTCAAGGCTTCTTTAAAAACTAGAACTTCAAAGAAAGAGTAGGGGGCCCTAAAAAATATAATTTTTTTTGGATGGTGGTTGCGGTAGCAATAGAATGGTGTGGGGAAATTATCTTTCATACAAGCCTTATTCATGTCTTTGAAGTCGGTGCATACACATATGGTTCCACGCTTCTATATACTGGAATGATATTGGATACCAATTTAGTCAAGGGAACCTAATATATAAAGCCAGCTTTGAGTAAATTTTCTATCTCGGCCTTGATGGCAGGCGCCTTACGAGGGTTCATCCCGCGTAAACGTGTCGAACAAGTTTAGCATCAAGATAGGTTTTAATCTCATGTTCAACAATACAACAGTCTATTCTCGGCATCTCGTCATATGAAGAAGCAAAAACATCATGAAATTCTTTAAAAAGATTGATGTATATCTTAATTTCATTGGGAGAACAATCTGCCCCAATGTAAACATTTTCGATCTTGCCAGGAATTCAAGAAATGTTGATGGAAATCATAGGTGATAGATTCTCCATGTTCCCTTCAGCATATACACCATGAGTGCCTAATGGGACCACATGATAACTAATATTCTCTCTAAGGTTCTTCCTAAAGTCATCATGCTCGATCCGTTCGAGCTCTAGGAGGAAGTAAGAGCGATGGTGCAACTCCTCCCAAGGTCGTTCAGGACCATTCATGGCCTCGAGAATCGATTCATCTGAAGGAAAAACATCATCAAGGCAATCATGTGAGCGTGATGACGTAACCTCCCAAGCAGGAAGTGCAAAGAGATCCTCCTCTCTTGTCCGTGAATAGGAAGTGCAAGAGCCTCACTGATCTACTAGAAAGGCACATGGCGACAAAGTCCTTAGATAGCTCTTGCCCCGAAGTTGCGTATTGGAAAAATTGTGCACTTCACTGTCGCCGTTATTGGATATATTATTGCTTACTCTCTTGCATTAATAATTTGAGGGATGTCCCTTCTCTCATGGAACATAGTTTCCAGATTATTTGTTTTTAATTGTTATTTTGGAGAGAAGATAGCATGAATGGTCTCAAAGGAAGGTTACTCACCCGTCTTCCTTCTAAAAACAAAACCTGCCTAAGTTATTTTGTTCAGGTGACCGAGAGGGATGGTCTCGATGGAGAACCGCCTCATCTGAAGGAGCGTTGAACTCTTTAATCTTTAACTCTATGTAACAACTATAGTCTCCATTTACCATAATTGTTAGTTATTGCATTGAATATGAGTTTGTTTGATGCGATTTTTCTTATTTTAGCTTGAAACATAAGCATAATGTTATTAAGGTTGAAAGGAATCCAATCTAGTGAGGATAGCATACAGTTATTAAGGTTGAAAGGAAGCCAATCTAGTGAGGATTCCTTGGATTTGCCTTGGCCTTATTCGTTAATGAGCAATTCCAATTTATTATATATAAGTTTGGAGGAGTGATTATGAAAAGAAAAAAATGAACACTTAATTGGTGGACGTACATATATTGGTGTCACACTTTTACATTTGTTTTATGTGTTTTTATGTCTCTAATTAGTGCTCTGCAAATCTTCCTTTACAACAATATGTCTTCCTTTACAACAATATGTTCAATTCTTTATTGTACATCAGGAAGGGAATGTAGACCATGTTACTTAATACAATCATGGAACAAAGAGCAATGTAAAGTAATTGTAGAGTGTTAACATTAATGATTGATATTTAATAGATAAATAACACGTGGTTTGTTTGATTAAGTCGTGAAAACATATTCTCATGAAAAGTGTAGAGGGTGGAAATTACTTGAATTGTTAAAGAACATATTAATATGACTTTGGATTGTTGTGGAATATTTTCAATGTTTCATACTTGTAAATGATAAAACATGGATAAAGTATTTATGTTATTATTATATTGTAATTTATTTTATTGCTAGCTGATAGAAGTTATTCCAATTTATTTGCATTCAATTGGAGGTTGTGTATAAACCAAAAATGGTTTAACAAAGAGACCAAATTGATAAGGAATTATGTGCCAGTATTTAGATGGAATAATAGTATATCTATCTATGTGTATGATTAAAGAGTTGTTCATATTTATTAATATCAAATAATCATTGGTACTAATAATTTTGGATAGTTAAAAGATGTTTAAGGAGGATTTTATACCTCATTTCCACAAAATTAGTAAAATGGGAATTGGGTTTGTTACAAATGGTATTAGAGCAGGTTTACAACACTTGGACCTAATGGAGTCGCATGCATATAGGTATGTGTGAATCTTGTGAGGAATTTATTATTTGAATATGAGACTTTAAGTTTACTTACTGGTATGCATGCTATAGCAATGATATTGTTTAAAACGTTAAAGTACATGAACTAGTTTACTCATAATCATGTACTTGAATGCATGAAGCTATTTGCATAAACTAAAATTGCAAACTTGTTTGCTTAAAGAGGGAAGTGTTGTATAAAATAGATGAGGTGATTATATGTTTGATTTCGTTAGAATGTAAGGCTTTGTAAATTAAAAAAAAACTCATATCATGCTAATGGTAGCTTAATTTGCCATATCTAAATAGAGACATGTTTTTTCTATTTTACATGCATAAGATTGAGAAAAATGAAAAATTTTGTATAACTTGTCAAGATTATCCTAGAAGAGTTTGGTGCACAGTTTGATAAAGGATTAGTGGAAATATGGTGTTTTAGATGTTTGAAAAGGATGGCATGAGATATTTGAGCTAGTAAAAGGTTTAGAAGTTTAGAATGTATTCAAGTTACGACCAATAAGGTATGAGGAATTAGCAAGATAGAGTATATTGGCATACTTCCATATCAGCAAGATTAAGTATGATAAATGTACAAGAATTATGCATAAGGATAGCTATTATCACATCTAGATTATACATTATGTATAACGTTAGTGTATAATGCATCTGAGAAGAAACTTGTTGATATCTATAATTTTATTGATAAAAAAAATATGATGTGAGTAACCCCTTGCAAAGGTTGTTGGTGTAATTTACAAGTTTACATGGTAACAAAAGACTTTGCCAAACTAAATCAAAGATACTGGAATTTGTAATGTAAATTCAAGTTTATAGACAGTAAGAAATGAAGGTTGTTTGAGGTGTCATACAATGAATTGTAGTTATGATTAAGTTGTCGAAAAAGTAATATATTATGCAAAGGAATATGTGATTGTATAAAGAGTTTATTATCAATTAAATTAGGAACTCGTTAATCTATATTATAGTTTGTTTTATGATATTGTGATGCAACTAACTTTTGGCAATAAATTTTGAGCAAAGAATGCAGACCTTGCACATGGTTTCAAGAAGCACCACCACATGGGAATCGATAAGAAAATCAAGGACAAAGGATAAACTTCTCGATCGAAAAGGTAACGTCTAAAATTAGTATGATTCCTTGATTAGTATGAAAGGTTAGCAATATGTTATCAGTTGATAAAACAATTGCATTAATGACAAACCATTGGTTAGATAACTAGACATGCTCATAGAAGTTTTGAATGTTTTTAGTGAAATATTTGAATATGGTAACTATAGTGTTTTTGAGAAATCAATCATGTATATGTCATCACTGTGATAAGGATATTGTTAATAAAATGTTTTGAAATGATTTGTACATTCATAGATACTAGAAGTGTCGACAAATATGTGGATGTGCAATAACATTAATTGAATTATGGAAGAATTAGGTAAATATGCTTTGATATTGAGAAGGTAAGCCCCGTAGCATCATGATTGTTGAGTTACCATATTGAAATGGTGTAGATCCAGTGGGCTTAGGAACACCAAGAATGATCCGAATAATAAAAAAATTGGTTTGATGTGGACTTGGTAGGCTCTGGAACATTGAATATGCACTATGATGATTATGATATTTCATGCAGTCAATGTTTCTTTTGAAATGATATTACCATAATTGAAGAACTGAATATGAATATCTGAAACCTATAATATAAAAGAAATGCAACTAAAGATTAATTAGATAAAGAGTTATGAAACTTCTAAGTTGACCATAGGGGATGCCCTGCTTCTATGGCTCTAACTTCTAAGAAAACATTTCTAAACAAAACAAATCTTTTAAGACAAAGTATATATTATTAACCATTTCATGAAAAGGAAGAAGAAAAATGGATATTTAAAACGTGATTAATCAAGCGAAACTGAGTTTGGTGTGGAGTGTGTTGGCTCTGGAGCACCTAAATTGTTTAGTCTCATTATGCATAATTGCAAGAAGTAATAAGACTTGAAACTTAGACTTAATTTTCAGAATAAACAAATTGAAATATTAACATGATTGAGCACCAAAATATTTTTTGAGCAAAGAAAAAAATTCTGAATTTGGAAAAGCTCTTAGTAAAGTTTAACAAAAAAATAGATAAATAATAAATTATGAATTATGAATTAAGCAGATCTGCTATGAAGTACCCTCGAGAGGTGTTAGGCTCTGAATTTTATGATAAAAGTAGTACGAATCTTCTAGTGAGCACCTTGGTGAGGTGTTAGGCACTGTTGAGAGATTTATGGTATTAAAGTCCTAGACATAGAGATATCAGTGAGCACCTAGAGGAGGTGTTAGGCTCTTAAGCAGAACTACTAGAGAGAACCCAGGTGAGGTGTTAGGTTCCGTAGTGATATTTTTTATGATGTTAAGATTTCAGGCTCATAGATTTGTGGGCTTCCAGACCTTGAGAAATTCTAGGCTCTATGCAGGAGATATGCTTGAGAGCTATAAAAATCCGAGGAATGTCCTTGTATCAGATAAATAAAATATATATGCAAGTTGAGGAGGAATGCACTTGAACAAGTGGTTTTGTGAGGATATGACCCTCGTATTAATATATATATATATATATATATATATATATATCTTCCAATAGAAAAATATCCACCACCCTAAAAAAAGAGTGATCATGAACTGTTCCTGGGGAACTTTCTTTACATCAAAATTGATACAAGGGATTTCACCCTTGACATAACTTTTCTTACATTTCATACAAAAATGATTGTATTCATCCTCATGCCAGCTATGGCTGCAGTTCTCATAAGACGTTACAGCTTACTAAAAAATGTTTCCCAAAATTGTACATCATCCTTTAATGAGTATTCTTCTAATCTTCATTTACTTCTTCTATATCCATATGGCCTGGAGCTAACAACAGTGCAAGTTTTGACAGACTTCTTGCCTCCATGTTTAATTCTATGTAAACATGTGTTATGCTAAGGGTCAAAAAGAGATCCAGAAGCCTTCTAATTGCTCTCAAAATTTGTTGTAAATGAAAAAAAATTATCTGTATATTATTATTGACCCAATCCACCACCATATTTGAGTCCTAGAAGACCTGTAAATGAGAGACATTTATGTTTATAGTCAGCTCTAGTATAGTATGAAGAGCTGCTAGTTCTGCTTTGTTATTCGTACAATTCCCGAGAGAAAACCTTACTTGAACCTTGTATTTCTATGAGAAGTATAAAACTCCTCCTGACCCTCCTAGGGGAGGTTATCCTTGACTTGATCCATCAAAGAAATCCTAGGGAATTGCTTTATTTATTTATGGAGGGACCAATATCCTTCTCTTGGGCTCTTTCTCCTTTTATTTGTGCTCCCTGGTCCACTGCACAAAAAGGGTCACTGTCACTTCATGAGGAATCAGTCTATTATTGAAAATTTGTGTATTTCGAGTCCACCAGATTCCATAAGAAAAAAGGAAGGAAATGCACTAAAGGGACGTACCGAGCTTTCCGCACATCTTGCTGAGGAATTTTTTTCAAGAGAAGCCCCCACATGCATCCCTTGAAATGTTAGCTATTTGCTAGCTTCCTTCTAGATTGTTTCTGCATAAGAATAGAGAGCAAATATGTGAGATCCATTTTCCTCTTCTGAGTGGCATAAAACGCACCAACTTGGACCATGCCAACCTTGCTTTTTAAGATTCTACCAAGTTAAGAGCTTGTTTCTTAGATCCAACCAAAGGGTAATTTTAGCCTTAATAGGGCCTTCACTTTTCCATACTTGTTTCCACCAATCAATTTCCCCCCCTGGAAATGTTCTAAAGCCCAACTCTTGTAGTCTATTTTGGCCGTAAAATCCCCTGTAGCAGGGTTTTTGGTCCATACCAGTTTATCTTTTGCATCTTCTTCAAGATGAATATATCAAGACTATAATAGTGAAACATAATAATTCCATTCTTTCTTAAGCCCCTCTTCTAGTCCTAGGTCCTCAGCTTTCTTCCACGAAGTTTCCCTTTGTAGTGTGTGAGAGCAAGCCTGACTGAGATTCGAAATCCCTGAGCTTCTGAGTTTTTTTTATCAAGGCCCATGAAAGTTTATATCTTTAACCTGCTCCTACCCAAGGATCCTCCCCTACTTGAACTTCTTTCCTGTTACCTACAGACCAAGAAATCCAATTTCCTAGTTGAGGAAACGCAAGCACAAAGGACTTCCATCCAATAGATCCATTCTTGAAAGTTTTATCTAGTTTTCTTATCCACTCTTGGATGGATCCATTAGGGAAATACTTTTACACCAATGCCTTTCCCTAGTAGGAGCCAAGACTCTTTATTACTCACCACAGAGATTTTGCAGTCAGGGATTGACATAATATAAATGAGTTCTTTATTCCCCGACCCCCAATCTCCTTGAGATTAGCCAACATTTTCCATTTGGCCAAAGGAATTCCTTCCGACAGTTTACTTGAGGACCATAAAAAGGAGAAAATATGTTTCCTTATTTTATGAAGTATACCTTTTGGGATATATGTTATTGTATGCCAATATATAGGTATGCTCTACAAGACTTCCTTGAGCAGTACCAATATTCCTCCCCTTGACAAGAAATTTTTAGTCCAGCACCCAATTCTGCCTTCTATTTTTTTGTAAAACCACATCCAATCCTTGAAAGAATAAACATTAGGTTTAAGAAAAAAACCCTAGGTATTTAAAACCTTTTGACAAAGTATTTACAATATAGGGGATTTATGTGGATAACATGTTCCTTACCGTCTTAGGGATACCATTATCTGAGAGGATGGACTTCTCCACATTAATTTGCATTCCTGTTGCCTTCTTATACAGGTCTAAAATATGTTCGGCTTCTCTAAGGTTCTCCCACGTTCCTTCTCCCATCATTACCGCATCATCCATGAACAAAATGTGGGAGAGTTCTTTAGAACTCATGACCATTACTCCTTTGTATGAACCCACCCTCTTAGTAGGTTGAATTAGTCCACTAAGGGCATCGGCTATGAGAAGGAATAAAAAGGGAGAGAGCGGGCACCCTTTTCTTAAACCTCTTGTAGGTCTGAATAAATTGGATGGAGAGTCATTAATAAGAACCGCACAGGATTTCGACTGAATACACCCGATTATCCAATTGATTTCTTCTGTGGACATTCCAAATTTAACCAACATAAGTCTGAGGAAATTCCAACTGACCCTATCATATTCCTTTGAAAGATCTAACTTTAGTACAAAGAATTTTCTCTTACTTCTGTTGATGGTGTGGATAGCCTCCCGAGTTAAAGACATCGCATCGTGGATTTGACAATTAAAAAGAAAACCAAACTGCTCCTCTGAAATAATATCATTTAAGATCGGCTTAAGTCACTGCGCTATTATTTTTGTGATTATTTTATACACCACCTTACAATAAGAACTTGGCCTAAAATATTGGAAGCACGAAGAGTTTTGTATTTTGGGAATGAGGGCCAACAAGGTTGAATTCAAGGATCCCAATACCTTCCCAGCTCTTTGAGATTCTCGGACTACCTTCAACAAATATTCTTTTAACAATTCAAAGAACCCCTGGAAAAATTCAATAGTAAATCCATCAGGGCCCAGACTCTTACCTTTTTGGAAGGAGTATATTATTCTTTCCAGTTCTTCTTTTGTCACTTCTTCTGATATGGAGTTGTTCATTTCTTCACTTATCAATCTAGGAAACATGCTTAGTACCTTCAAGATTTCCTGGATATTCCATCCTTCTGGTTCTATAAAGAGGTTTTTGAAGAACCTCTCCCAGCCTCTGCTTTCTCCTTGAAGGAATATACTATCTCCCCATCCACATCTTTAATTGTTGAGATCGTATTTAAGTTTTTCCTATGTGTTGCATGTCTATGGAAAAATTTGGTTTTGTTATATCCTTCCTTGATCCAAATGGCCCTACTTTTTAACCTCCAAAGCTCTTCCTCCTTTGCGAGCAACTCTTCTCTCTTTAACTCATTCTCTCGGACCTCTTTCAATTATTCCTCTAAGAAAATTCCTGAGTTGTTCAGGTTGTAAATCTTCTTTAAGTTGGATTCTACTTCTTTTAGTTGGCTCTATTGGTTGGCCATGTAGGTCTTGGCCCATTTCTTTGTCTAATTATTTGTTCTTTGAATATTCTCTGTGAATTGTTTCATAAAGGAAACATTGGGGATGTCCTCTAAAGTAATCCAAGAATCCACTACAATATTATGATAATCCTCTTCCTGGATCCATGATGGGTTGAACTTGAAAGGAGTAGCAGGCTTATGTTCTAGACCTTGAATCCGTAATATAATTGGGAGGTGATTAGAGAAACCTCCAACTGCTACCCTTGTTTTTGCTATCAAAGACCCTGAAAGCTGATTTTTTGAAATAAAAAATATATCCAACCTTTTGGAGATAGCTTGTTCCCCACATCTGTTATTCCTCCACGTCGTAGTTAACTTCAAAGGTTGCAAGTCCACCATTTCTTTTGAATCTAACATCGCGACAAAGAAGGCACTACAATAATCATGTCGGGGTGTAGCTCCCTAGTTTTCTTTTCCTGAAAGGGTAAGATTCAAATCTCCTCCCAAAATCATGTTTTTAGGCTCCAACAGTCCTGAAGAGAAGAATGCTTCCAAAAAAACCTTTTTGTTCTAATAAGGACCATAGAAATTGTAAAAAGCATAAGAGTTGCCAGAGATTTTTTCCTTTAATATTGTTTTTAGCACTGTATTATGCTTCGCCGTCGCGATTTCGACAAATTCCTGGCTCCAGGCTGTTATCAATCCCCCTGAATGTTCATTCGAGATAATATATGCAAAATTCCAGTCTTTGAGCCAAGGCTCTAAGACTTCTTTGACTTTCGTGCCCTCCATCATGGTTTCTTGAAGGAGAATGATCGTAGGTTTAAGGCTAACGATCATCCGCTTGAGAGATTTTATTTTGGAGGAGCTCCCTAACCCCCTCGTGTTGAAGGAGAGGACCAACATCAGGGAACCCTAGCCTGGTCCTTCCTTGCTCTAAGGGCCCTACTGATTGTAGCTTGTTTCCCATTTTTTACCTCCATCTCAGCTTGAGTTTTGGCTTTCGAAATTAGTGTCTTCCTACCCAAGGTAACTTTTGGAACCTTGTTTAATGCCAGCTCTTTGATCGACACTTGCTCTTTTTCTACTAGCATTTTCGACCGCGTGCTATATATTCTATGTTTTATCCAAGACGGGGGGTCCTCTATCACCTTCTGTGGGGATTCCACCTTTCCTACGACCTTGCTCGGGCTTTACCAAATGTACTTGTTTCTCTGAGCACTTACGGGTGTCACCTCCCCGTCTTGGATACTCTCAACAACTGCCCCTAGAGAGTTCAGATCTTGCTTAAGGTTGTTTAAAGCAATGACAGAAGGGAGAATTTTGAGGGGGGTTCCAGCTTACCGGGGAGCGTATGTGTAACCATTTCTACAAGAGACGCTCCTTGTTCTCCACCTTTTTGTTCTTCAATGTTGTTATGGTTGTCGCCGCTCTGAACATCCTTCTTAACCCACTATTTTTTGCACCACACTTGATTTCCAAAATTGGTTCCAGGGTTCGAGTAATCTCTTACAACATGGCCAACATGTCTGCAAGAAAAACACTAAAATGGTATCTTCCAGTAATCCAACCTTTGCCTCCACGAGCTCCCATGAAGCTCTAGCGATATCTCTTCGAACAATCCATCACATAAGTAAACTTTAATCAAGATTTTAGCGCATCTTCTATCTACTTTTTGCTCCCAATTTTCTTCCAGAGCTATGAACTTACCTATGTTTCCTCTTGTTGCTTCTAACATTTCCTTCTTCCAGAACATAATCAGGAGACCAAGTAATATTGCCCACACTTGTTGTACATTCCGTGGTTCTCTGTTTGCTTCAAAATCAACCTTCCATTTTTTAAGTATCAACCCAGAGGGCCCCTGCTGCCATGAATTGTTTAGTAACTTTTGTCTTTCTTACTTCGCCTTGACTTTGAAAAGAATCCATCCACAGGATAGGATATGGAAGACGAGTAATTGCTGCATGTGGGAGCTCCAATTCTCCTCCATCCACCTTTGTAATGCAGCCTCACCCACAGTTTTCCCACAAAACTGTCCTACCAAAGCTAGGGACAAATATTCAGGTAAGTATGTTAACTTTATGTCCTTGCCTACTGTTAATGAGGTTGAGGCTTTTCTTGCTTTGGCTCCTATTCACCTCATGCATTTATGATTACCACCTTTTCTGTTGATTAATGAGGCGTCGTCCTTCGTGCTTGGAAACCCGAGCTTTGACGTTTCAAGCATGGAAGGTGACCTCACCTCCTATTGAGACTTCACCATCTTTAATGAATGTACGAAGATTGGTACTCCCGGTGAGTTGGAATCATAGTCCACCTCATCTCATCATTATGTTCATAGTTTCCCATAGGTTTAAGAATTAGAAAAATGGGAAATTGTTTAAGCATCCCTTTGTCCTACCAGCTCCTTCGAAAATCTCGCCTCACACTATTACCCTTATATATATATATATATATATATATATGCTAGAACTCTTGAAAGAAGATTACATCGAAGAAAATATTAGGACATCAATGCTATACATGAGGTATGTGTGTGAACATTATGTTTGGTATTTTATGCATCATGATATGATTAGTTGCAAATTATGTATGAGGTGAATTCTCACGCGACAAACGTGATAGAGATGTTTTTGTTATCCGTATTGGTAATGCTTTAATTAATATGTGAAGAACGTTATGATTATGTACATGTTATGTTAAAATGATCA
>LPNX010129807.1:285903-302553 GCA_001517045.1 Pseudotsuga menziesii | reverse complement strand
ATGTTATCAATTTAATATAAACTGCAGGTTAGTATTTATTAGAAAATTTATATCATGAACACATATGAGTTGTTAAAAGAATAAATAAGATACATTATTTAAAATAAACAGTTAAAATCTTAAGGCGATGGTTCTTTTGGGTGAAAAAATGGGGTTGAATTTTGGATGACCACTAGGGAGATGAAGTGTAGTACATGACTGATTGACTAGCAGTTTCCCTTAGCATTTGGAGAGACTACTTCCCTTCGTATACTTGGGAGATACTAGGGAAAAGACAAGAAAAAAAAAGTCTCTTTCTTTGGAAGAGACAACCTTCCTACATGATTTCGATGAAGAACATACATTTTGTATTTACCACCTGCGTTAAGGAATTTGAAGGTCCACTAAGGCATGTAGTCTTATGCTTGAAAAAGAATGGTTGCGTATTGGAAAAATTGTGCATTTCACTATCGCCATTGTTGGATATATTGTTGCTTACTCTCTTGCGTTAATAATTTGAGGAATGGCCCTTCTCTCATGGAAACAAAGTTTCCAGATTATTTGTTTTTAATTTTTATTTTGGAGGGAAGATAGCATGAGTGGTCTCAAAGGAAGGTTACTCACTCATCTTCCTTCTAAAAACAAAACCTTCTTAAGTTATTTTGTTCCGGTGACCGAGAGGAATGGTCGAAATTGAGAACCACCTCATATGAAGGATCCTTCAATGCTTTTCCATGGCATGGACTGGGAATCCATCTGTGTTTGTCTTTTGTGGCATGAAAGTGGTAATTCTCTTTGGTAGTCATGAGGCATTTACATTTGGAACTGTAATGGAAGACTCTTCCACTGGGGAGTCGAAGTGAATGTGCAATAAAGTTTAGTGTGAACAGTGACATGGTTTATGTTTTGATTTAAGGTGTGTTGAATAGTCCTATGACTGTCTCTCAAATGTAAATGTTTGCTTTCCTTATGAAGAAAACCGTGAGGTATTTTGTTGATGTATTTATATGATCATGTTGATCCAACCAACAGTTAACAAGTTGTCAAGCTTCGACAAATTCTAGCACTTCGACAGCTTTGACTACTCCAACTGCTTCGACAGGTTCGCCTCGACAGGTCTGCCTCGCCATGTTCACTTCGAGGGGTTTTCCTTGACATAAATCATACCAACATGCCTTGTCAATGTTGATGATTGTAGAACATCGACATAATTCCTCTGTCTTCTAGTTGTCTGCGATGGTTGAAATTTTGAACCGTTATAACTTCTTTTGTACATGAACGCAATGGGTAGTCACCCAAGCATCTCAACATCATATATAAGCATGTACACTAATGTAATATACAGTATTTTGATTCCTCCATATTTCATGCAGAAGAAGTAATAAATTGGTTTGAATTCTTGCATATTGTCTGTGTGCATGCTTTTTGTCGACTTAGTGTATTTCTTGCTTTGCTAATTCTTTTTATATGCTTCCTCCATAACACAGCTCGAATCATTCAGTTGACTATTGTCCCCAGCGTGCACCTGGGCATGACTTGTATCACATGTTTTGTTTAACATTTATGTAGCTCTGTTTATTTATAAAAACTATTACGGCTGTGAGGCCATTACTCTGTTTCATTTTTCTTCGAGAAATGTCGTGACACCATTGTCAATCGATTTAAGTTTAAGTGGATACTATTGTTGTTATAATAATTATTCTGTGTAAGTCGTAAGGTTGTTGTTATTTCTTTTGTATGTTTAAAATGCAGATGATAATACTAATATGGCCTTCAGCCTGCAACCAGAGCTGTGGCTTGTCGATGATCTTGATTGAGTATTTTTAATAACAACTTGTATTTGGCTAGGCCATAAAACCCTTGTAATGTAACCCTCTTTAAACCTAAATCCTTTAGAGGATTCGATCTCTAAACCTTGTTTATTTACTACTTTATTATGGAAGCTTTGTTTACCATAACCATAACTGGGGTTTTAGGCCGTCAGGCCATAGAAGTAATAGTTCTGTTGAAGATTTGAGCAATACACTTTTGAAAACAAAGTTAACCCGTAAGGCTCTTTAAGGGATTCTTTGTCTGGTTGAGTTATAACACTTGATGTTTTTAATATTCATGTAGTAGTTTAAAAGTACTTCAATTATCGAGGAATTTGTAGGGTTTGAACCCTTGACATGAATTGTTCCTTTAGTTCTATGCTCAATATTCTATATAACACTTGCTCGAAACTGTAATTGGTCAATTACACATAATTGTTGTTAGTTATACTTTTATATTCTAGATTTGGAAATCATGACTTTAATACTAAATATTAATATACTATGCTAGTTATATATATACTACCAAGATTTACATGGTTTTTAAATGGATTTTAAATCATAGTTTTTCTATCGGTTAGTACTAAAATGAAAATGATATTATAACCCTAACTGAGTGAAATCTCAATTGGAAAGAGAGGGTTTGACTAAGTTGAAAAAATATAATACTAACTACGTTACTAGTAAAATAACTAGTAAGCAATGAAAAGAGAAAGCATTTTTTGTAATTTAGAGATTATTCTAATAGTAATATTTAATCTAAAATCATTAAGTGATGACTGTCAAAAACTGATTATAACATCATAGGAAAGAAATTACAACTTCCTTTTTCAAAGTAATACAAAACAGTTATCATTAAACTCCCGTGGATACTGAACATACTTCATAAACAAAATACAGATATAAAATTGAATCACAGATAAATAACAATAGTTAGAACCTGGATAATTTGCAGAAGGGGGACAAACACCCAAAGGATACTATTCCACCAAACCATCTCCCGAAGCAGCCAATATTACTTGGTTAGGACCCCCGAGCCTGTTCACTGAACCACTAGGACAAAGAGACTGTGTACAGTACACCCAAATTTTTTTGAATTTATCACTTAGTAGCATACTTAACTCAACAACTCCACTTTAGCTATCCCCTCATCAAATTCCTTGTGTTCCCGACTTTTCAGTTTGTAGCAGTTTAAAGGTTCATTCACTTGGAATAGAATGTAGTGAGCCTCCTGCTCAATTCAATGGTATTTATAAGATTTCCTAGGTCTTTTTGTCAGTTTTGAAAATAAATAAGCTACATGATCAGTTCCCCTTCTCAAGGAACATGACCACAATTTTAGGGGTGTTGCTTCCTGCAACAGCTAGAAAGTGAAATGGTAGTGCTGCCACTTGTCAACCAGCCTTCTCCAACTGCCCATTCCTCCTAGTGGGTCAGTGAACACTCGTTCAAAATTCTCCTTTGGATAGGTGTCTCCTCTATTTAATTATTAAAATAAACAAATATTCAATTACAGTCATCCTTGACCAACTTGGTCATAAAAGCTTTACAATAATTTTAACATACTGTTTTTCTCAAATAAATAAAAATATTTATTTTTTAGTTCTAGGTGTGTTAGAAACACCCCCCCTTAAGTTCAACATCATCCTCGATGTTGCTTAAGTTTATTTTGAGTATTCCTAGAAAAGAGATGGATATGCCTCCCACATAAGACTCTCCAATTCTCAGGTTTCCTCGTCTGGACTGAGGTGTTTTCATTGCACCTTTACTTGTCCAATGGTGTGATTCTAAAGAAAAATTTCCCTCTTGTCGAGAATATAGTACGATTCCACCTGAAAATTGCCTTCGGGTTCTACCTGAATAACATTCCAGTTGATCACATGAGTAGCATCGTGCACATACTTTTTCAATATGGAAATATGAAAGACATTATGTATTCTATGATTAGGTGGCAAAGCTAACCGATACGCCACTCGTCCAACTCTTTCCAATATTTCGAATGGTCCACAATACATGGGTGCTAATTGAGAACAACTCCCTAACTTAAAGGAGATTTTTATGGGTTTTACCTTAACAAATACATGCTCACCTACTTGGAAGTCTTTCGAAGTTCTTTTAAGGTATGCATGACTCTTTTGTCTGTCTTGAGCAGTTTTCAAATTGTTTTGTACTTATTTCATTGTCAGTATCAATTCTTTTTATAAGTCAGGTCCTAACATCAATATGTCAACTGGATTACTCCATGTAAATGGGAGTATTACATTTCCTACCATATAATATTTCAAAATGACTAAGTTTAGTTGAAGCTTGATAATGATTATTATATGCAAATTCAACTAACTGCAAATAATCTTCCCATTTCTTGGGATAGTCTCTAACATATATTCATAACATGTCTTCTAGTACTTGATTGACTCTTTCTGTTTTTCCATCCATTTGCGGATGATAAGCAGTACTAAAGTTCAATCTAGTATCTAGTCCTTTAAACAATGATTTCCAAAAATTACATGTAAACTTAGGATCTCTGTAAAAAATTATTACCTTCGAAATTCCGTGCAACTTAAAAATTTCCTTCATGAAGATGTCAGCAATGTTAACAACTTTATGAGTTGTTTTAATAGGTATAAAGTGTGATGCCTTGCTTAGTTTGTCCACTACTACCATTATTGAATCATTTTGTTTCTAATTGTTAGGCAAACCAATTATAAAATCAAGACTGATGACTTCCCATTTCCAATTTGGAATTGGTAATGGTTGCAAAATACATGCTCGGTGTTGATGCTTAGCTTTAACTTGTTGACATTATATACACCTGGCTATATATTCAACAACTTTGTTCTTCATATTAGGCCAAAAATATTCTTTTCTCAACATTGGTATCATCTTTTGATACCCCGGATGTCTGGAATAAGGAATTTTATGTACTTCATTTAAAATTAGCAATTTAATTTATGGTATGTTAGGCACATAAAGTCTATTTTTATCCAACATTAATCATTTTTCATTTAAACTGTAATATGTTTTTACATTTTCAGATTCATTCTAAGTTACTTTGTCTCTTAGATTTTGATATTCCTTGTCTAGTTTTACCCCTTCTTCCAACTTATCATCTAATTATGTTTTATAACTGTTGATGTATTTGTAACTTCGGAAGATATTCTGATGTTTATTATTATTGTATGTTGTTGTACCCCCATTGGGGATGTGTGTTACCCCTTTATAGGATGTTTAAATTGTGTCTAGACCTTGAAGTACAACCCCCATTGTAAGTCAGGGCAATAGTCCCCAGTGTAACATCATGTAGTATGTAATTGTGGTCTCTTTAGGAGAAGTGGGCCCCATGTGAGATGGCATGTAGGCTCAAGTCTTATATTTGGTCACTGACTTGAAAGGGTACAAATAGGGAGGCACTCTCCCTCATTTATACACACCTCATACACTCTCTAAGGAACATGAGAGAGAGAGACAGTCAGAGGAGGAGCGAAAGATAGCTGTTGAACATTTCTTATTACTGATTTTGATCATCTTACTATTCTGAAGAAGTTTGAAGGGTTTTATCCTTTTTAGTTTCCCTGATGAAAATCTTTGTTTATTTTTCATCTTTTACATTTTATGCATTTTTTTGTACTTGTTATTCTTTCAAATAAAGATCCTAGATAATCTAATCAGATCTTAAGAAAATCTAACATGGTATCAAAGCCTCTTTGAAAGAAGGCACTGTGCAGCTGCAGGAACTAGGGATTCCTAGTTGAAGGTGTTCTCTCCATAGACCATCAAGCATGGAGGGATAGGGTAACTCGCCTCACTAGGATGCATCTATTGATGGTATTAGTTTCTGAATTAGATAAGTTTCACTGTACAACTGAAATGCAATTGCAATGGCAGCTAATGGAAATTAGGGTTTCATGCTTGAAAACCCAAGAAGATTGAATTTAGTAATCCTAGCACTTTCACTATAACGCAATATTGGAGAAGGATAGGAAGCCGAAATTTTTACAGGCCAAAGAGAAATTCGTTTTGTACACTATGTAAAAATTTCAGCCTCATATTCGAAATACTTCAGGATATATGGTTCCTCCAAAGCAAGGTTCCAGCCTCCTCCAGAATACAGTCATAAACAAGTGACGTAGGGATATTTGCTATATCTCGGGCTAGGAAGGTCCAAACAAAATTTCACAAGATGTTGTAGGTAGGGCACGGACTGTAGTTTCTATAGTAAGTTTTTCAGACCCAGAATGTGAAATAGTGATACGTGGAAGCCTGTACAAGTTTGCTATGTTGAACAATCCACAAAATAGTCACCTTGAGAAACTCAACATAAGTCCCACTTGGAGAAACCATTTCTTCTCTAATCTATGGGGTTGGAAAGAATACTTATCAGGCTATCACAATGAGAAGTTTCATACCCTAAGGATCATAACCTTTGGGGATACAGTAGAAGGAATATTAGTCATTTATGTAGAAGAAATTGGAAAGTTAGGGCTTCCTGTTCCACGAGCTTCCCTCTACTGTTTTCAGAAAAGGAGTACATTGGACAGCTCGCCTTAAAGAGGCCCATATTTCTATCCAATCATAAGTTTGAAATTCCAAGTTTTGAAAATTATGGTTTCTCTTACAAACCCTAGAACAGCTGGCTCGAGAACCAGGACGGACACCTCAAATCGATAAGATATAAATTTTTGCTATTTACATTTGAGGTTCTCATTTCAAAATGACTAATCACACCAGCTTGATGACAAGTTTAATGAAGCTGACAAATTACGAGTATGGAAGCATAGGACCTCTGTGATCCTTGAAGAAATTGACTTGGATCAGTATTTCAGTAAGGAAATTCTAGGAGCCAGAGGGAGATGAGGCTAAGGCTAGAGCCAAGAGAATCATTACAGATTCTATTAAAGATCATCTCATCCCTCATGTGTCATCCTTGAAGACACCAAAATGAATTGTTCGATGCTATGACAAAGAAATCGAAGAAGAATATGATATTGTTATAGCCACCTTGAATGGCCTCCCAAGATCATGGGATTCATTCATTCAAGGAATGTGTGCCAGAAGGAAGTGATTACCTTTAGCAGATTCTGGGAAGACTGCACACAAGAAGAAGCTTGACTCATAATAAGAGAAAAGAAGATGGGAGCAACTGAATATCAAGTTCTCATGATTCAAAAAAGATCCCTCAAGCGATGAGGAATGTGAAGGACTTAATTCTTGAAGAACCTCTTATCCATCTTAGCATTTGGATAAGAAATGATGTTGTTATGAATGAAGAAGATGATGAAGTTCAAGGCTCAACAAGGAGTCTACCCACGAAACAAATAAAGATAAGTATTCAATTGTCATTTCATGATATTGTTTGGTTATGCATTTGTTTATATTCAATTGATGTTTTATGCATGTTTGAGTATTTTCATTTATACTACGGAATTGCACATGATGGGTAAGAATTCAATGATGTTGTACAAAATTCCGTTACTACTTATCTAGATTGAAACCTCTTTGTTGGCATATTAGGAATAGTACACACTCTTAATAACATTAGGGTAGAATGCATCTAGAAGTTATTATATGTATACATGATATGGATGAATGTTGTAGCATTGGTTAAAATAGTGGCATGCCTATGTGACATATATTTGTCACTATTAATATGTTTTGGAAATTATGATATGTTTCTAATCAATAAAATGAACTTGAATTGTAGATCATTCCAAAGAACAAGTAACGATAGTTCAAAAGAGGAACCTGAAGATTCCCGGGTCAAAGACACCATAGCGGAAGAAAGAGATTCAGAAGAATATAAAGAGAACGGTAGATCCATCTCGAGAGATGAAGACCACCTTGGGCACGAGAAATAATCCAAGATGAAGAATAATATGACGAAACTTCCAAAGAAAGAAAGAGGCCTTAGACACACTCTAGTTATGTGACACTGTTGAGCGACATCATTGATGCAAAGCCTTCGAGCTATGAAGAAGTATCCAAGAAGAAAGGAAAGACGAGAACCAGTTCAAGAAGAATGATGTCTAGGATGCGGTATCTAGACCTGAAGGGAATTTCGTAGTGTCTTCCATATGGATCTACAAGATTCAACATGCAGTACATGGCAACATCATGAGATACAAGGCAAGATTTGTAGCACGAGGCTTCTCACAGAAAGAAGGAATAGACTATGAAGAGACATTTGCAGCCACTAGGAGTTGAGACACATGACAGGAAGACTCATGTGTGCAAATTAAAGAAGGCCTTGCTCATAAGGCACCCATGGGATAACACCTACATGAGGAACTTGAAGGTCACATAGAGTGATGAATATCTTAACCTTTTCTACAAGCTTGAAGATGAAAGCCTATAAAGGATGACAAGATCACAGATGGGTGCGAGAAGAAATTTTCAAAAGGTTCAAGATAGAGGATATTGGTATCCAATGACCCTAGATGGATACATAGAATATTAGTAGTAGAGGAAGCTACTTGTCACTCTAGTACATAATGTTTCAATACATAGAGTATGAATGGAAGAGGGAGAATGATGCTTCGCTTCAGAGGGAGTGACTGCAGAAGATCCTGAGGGTCGACATGGTACGATAGGATGGATAGATTATTGATGGCTCTAGTATTTAATGAGAGTAAATTAGATTCCAACCTTTACTTCAAGGTTGAAGGCGGAAGACCAATTATGCTCCTGTTATATGTCGATGACCTATTCCTGACAGGAAAAGAGAAACTCTCTAAAGATGAAAGAAGGAGGCTTACTACCGAGTTCGAGATGAAGGACTTGGGTATGATGCACTACTTTCTAGGCATGGAGGTGTGGCAGAGTATAGTTTGAATATTCCCTGGAGAAGGGAAGTATGCAGTGGAGATCCTGAAGAGGTTTGGGATGATGGACTGCAAGGCCATGGCCACACCTATGGCATCGAACCTGAAGCTATTGAGTGATGCTTCAACAGATATGGTTGATGCCATGATATATCGTCAGATGATTTGTTCATTGATGTTCTTGACAAATACAAGACGAGACACATGCTTTGTTGTGAATGACCTAAGCCAGTTCTTGTGGATCCATGACTTGCTCACCTGGTTGCAAAGCATGCAGTGTGGTACCTAAAGGGTACATTTGAGTATGGGCTCAAGTATGATATGAATCGCAAGACTAACCTACATGGTTATGTTGATTTGGATTGGTAGTGCCACTGAGAAGAAGAGCACCTTAGGTTTCCTCTTCAGTTTGAGATCCAGTATGGAATACTGGCTTGGCAGGATGCAGTCCTGCATGGCACTGAGTACAGCCGAGGCAAAATATGTTGCCACTTGCTCGACTATTTGTGAGGTAGTATGTTTCTTTTGAAAGCTACTATTTGATTTGATTGATCAGACTTGCATTTTTGTATGATGCAGAGAAGAGAAGTGAAGCTCTAGTGTGTACTTCAGATCGAGGTTCCTTCCAAGGGGAAGTGATGAGTTCGAGAGCCTTTCCGACATGGTGGCATGTTGGGCCTCCCATGGTCGGATGTAACTGCTGATCCTTTTCGACATGGTGGCAGGTTGGGCCTCCCATGGTCGGATGTAAGTGCAGAGCCTTTTTGACATGGTGGCAGGATGGGCCTCCCATGGTTGGATGTAAGTGCTGAGCCTTTCTGACATGGTGGTAGGTTGGGCCTCCCATGGTTGGATGTAAGTGTTGGGGATTTTCGACATGGTGGCAGGATGGGCCTTCCATGGTTGGATGTAAGTGCTGAGCCTTTCTGACATGGTGGTAGGTTGGGCCTCCCATGATCGGATGTAAGTGCTGAGTCTTTCCGACATGGTGGAATGCTGGGCCTCCCATGATCAGATGTAAGTGCTAAGCCTTTCCGACATGGTGGCAAGCTGGGCCTCCCATGGTTAGATGTAAGTGCTGGGCCTTTTCGACATGGTGGCAAGTTGGGCCTCCCATGGTTGGATGTAAGTGCAGATCCTTTTTGACATGGTGGCAGGCTGACCCTCCCATGGCCAGATGTAAGTGCAGAGCCTTTCCCCGGATGGTAGTAGGTGTGTCCTACCATGTCGGTGGATGTAAGTGCTGAAGCCTTTCTCAGATGGTAGTAGTTGTGTCCTACCATGTCGGTGAATGTAAGTGTTGTGTTGTGTGTATCTAGGTTGTGCTCTGTGTGACGATGAGATGACATGAAGATGATGAAGATGCTAGTAGGGTACGCAGGTGTTGTAAGGCATGTAATCAATCCTAGGATGCTCCTTCAAGTTTTGCAGTGGCATATAATTAGTCCTAGGATATCTTGTAGGTTTTGTAAGATGCATATAATAAGCCTTTGGATGTACCTACTTGATGGCTTGCTCGTAGAGATGATGAAGACCTACATAGAGGACTAGGCCTACATCTAGCATGAAAAAGGGTTGGCACTGTAGATGAAGAGCTAACATAGGGCTAGGCCTACATCCATCATGAAAAAGGGTTGGCATTGTAGAAACTTCTGATGACAAATAGCATGGGACGATGATCAAATTATAACAAGATGGTGGCAGCAACTATGATGAAGACTCTATGACTCCGTGATGATGATGATGCGATTAAGACCTGACCACATGTGTTGATGATTGTGTCGAGAGAGAATACCTTCCTAGTTAAGAGGGAGTGTTGTTGTATTTGTAACTTCAGAAGATATTCTGATGTATATTATTATTGTATGTTGTTGTACCCCCATTGGGGATGTGTGTTACCCCTTTACGGGATGTCTAAATTGTGTCTAGACCTTGAGGTACAACCTCCGTTGTAAGTCGAGGCAATAGTCCCCAGTGTAACATCATGTAATATGTAATTGTGATATCTCTAGGAGAAGTGGGCCCCATGTGAGATGACATGTAGGCTCGAGTCTTATATTTGGTTAGTTACTTGAGGCACTCTCCCTCATTTATACACACCTCACATACTCTCTAAGGTGCACGAGAGAGAGAGAGAGACAGTCAAAGGAGGAGAGAAAGATAGCTGCTGAATATTTCTTATTATTGCTTTTGATCATCTTACTATTCTTAAGAAGTTTGTGGGGTTTTCTCCTTTATGGTTTCCCCGATGAAAATCTTTGTGTTTTGTGCATCTTTTACATTTTTTGCATTTTGTTGTACTTGTTATTCTTTTAAATAAAGATCCTAGATAATCTAATAAGATCTTAAGAAAATCTAACAATAACTGCTAATGGCAACTATAAAATTTGTTATTGCATTTATGCTTAAGGCATCAATGACTTTATTTTCCTTCCCCTTGATGTGTTTGATTTAAAAATCATATTCGCTACAGAAATCTAACCATCTATCTTGCCTTGCATTCAAATTTTGTTGATAAAACAAATACTTCAAACTTATGTTATCAGACATTAACAAAAATATTTTACCCATTAGATGATGATGGCACATTTTTAGAGCATGAATTATGGCAGCCAGCTCTAAGTCATACGTTGCATAATTATTTTCATGTGCTTTTAGCTTCCTTGATTCATAAGCAATTACGTGACCTTCTTGTGTTAATACTCCACCCAAACCTTCATTGCATGCATCAGTCCAAACAATGAAATCTTTGTCTAGATTTGTTATTTTTAGTATAGGCGAGATGATCTCCCAAGATAAAGAATGGTCTACCAGTGACGGATATGATTTGACGATAGAAAGCCATAGTTAATAATTATTTTAATTTATTAAAACTTTCTTCACACTTTTGATCCCACACAAATCTTTTTCCCTTTTTCTGCAAAGATGTTATGGGATTCGCGATCTTCGAGAATCCTTCGATGAATTTCTCGTAATAACGAGTAATTCCCATGATTGATCATACATCCATTATATCTTTGGGAACATGCCAATAAATTATTGCTTTTATTTTATCCGAGTCTACCGATATCCCTTCCTTGGATATTAATTGCCCTAGATACTGTAGCTTATCTTTATAAAATTCGCATTTACTGAATTTTTAGCATACACTTTATGTTCTCTTAGAACCTGTAGTATTATCTGCAAGTGTTAATCACGTTGTTGTTTTGTTTTCGAATAAATTAATATGTCATCTATGAATACGACTACAAATTTATCTAAGTATTTGCTTAAGACACTATTCATTAAACACATAAAAGTTGTTGGAGCATTTTTAACCCAAAGGGCATAACCACAAACTCATAGAGTATGTATCTAAATCTGAAAGTGGTTTTAAAAATATCTTTGTCTTTAATTCTAACTTGATGATATCCCCATATCTCAAGTCTATTTTTGAAAATATCGTCACTCCGTGTATCTGATCAAACAGATAATCTATGTAGGGCAGAGGATATCTATTTTTAATTGTCATTTTGTTCAGTTGACGGTAGTCTATACATAGACGTAAGGTACTCTTTTTCTTTTTAACGAATAAGACAAGTGCTCCCCAAGGGGATACACTTGCTCTTACATAATGTTTGTCTATCAGTTCTTGTAATTGTGATTTTAATTCGTTAAGTTCTAAAATTTCCATTTGATAAGCAACTTTTTAATTAGGTAGAGCTCCCGGTACTATTTCAATCGTAAAATCCAAATCTCTCCTTGGAGGTAATCCTGGAAAACTTCTGAGAAATCTTCTAAGATTGGAATATCATTGAATTTCAGCTTATCTTCTTTATCCATATGTTCGTTATTTATTATATGTAGAGCGAGGACTTTACAACCTTTCCTTACAGCCTTTTTCATTTGTAATGCTGAGATTTGTCTAAGAGAAACTTTCCCAGGCATTCCTTTGACTGTAATTCTTTATCCCTTATTATTTAAACAAGCAAATGTTTTCTAAAAACAATTTAAAACTACTTGATGTCTTTCCAGCCAATCCATACCTATTAGAACATCATAAGATCCTGATGGTAATACATTTAACTTTACTTGAGTTTTGAACTGACTCATAAACAAGTCATAGTTTTCAACATAATTAACTACTTTCCTTTTAATCCATGTAGCTAACTGGACCAGCCAAGACTTTTCAAACTTTTTCAAAGATAAATTGAATTTTTCCACTATGTTAGGTGATACATAGCTTAAACTAGCACCTGGGTCAATCAAAATAGAAACAGACTGGTTTTGTATCATACCTTGTACTTCCACCATGGAAGTTTGATGATCAGCCTGTCGATTTTCCAAGGATGCATTTATTTTGGGAATTTCATTTGCTACATCTCCAACCATTTCCTCTTACTGAATGGTATGCACATTGCCGAAGTTCCCCTTTCTGTTCGGACAATACTTGGCATAATGTGGTCCTTGACATTCCTAGCACTTTACAAGATCCTTGTGTTCATTATTTTTAACATAATTATTAGGCATATCTATGCCTTATGGTGTTGTAATATTTTGTTATGTTTTACTTTTAAAATATGTTCCTTGATAATTATTCTTAGAGAAATTCCAAGAATTATTTTCGAAACTTTTATTAGGATTAAAACCTTTTCTTTTCTGATCAAAGTTACTTGTTCTATTATTCTTCTAGTTAGGTATACTTTCTCTCTTCTTACTCAGTTCGTAACAGAAGTCAGCTTTTCTCATTGCATCTTCAAGGGTCTTTGGATTATCAAATTCATTTCTGTCCTGAATCTAGTGGGAAGACAACTTAGAAACCTTTGTATTTTAGGCTTTTCGTCAATTATATATGGTACATATATTAAACTTAGAAGTTTTCTACTCAACTCTTTCATTGACATTGAACCTAGTTTTAGTTCATAAAACTCTTTAACTCTCTCTTCATAATACTGTTCAGATAAAAACTTCCTTTTAAAGTACTTTTTAAAGACTCTCAAAGTTAAATTCTTTTCCTTAAGGTTTTTGACTCTTTTTATGTCTTGCCACCAAATGCCAACTTTTCCACTTAGGTTGTAGATAACCATCCGGGATTTCAGTCTATCGGAGTAGTTATAAGTCCGAAAGTACTTTTTCATCCCTGATAACCAAGCCCCAGATTCTTTACCCTTTTCCACTTCCCCATTAAACATGGGAGGTTTTATCTTTTTAAATTCTCGTGAGATTTCTTCATATGGTTTATACTTCCTTTTTCTAGGTCTACGGTCGCTTTCACTACTTTCACTTGTGTATTTATACCTTCCTCTATGTGACCTTGCATTAACTACTGAAGAAGATTCACTATCAAAAATTTTTAATTTCTTACCCTTATGTTTGTATGATACTGTTTCAGAATCAGTTTCATACGCATTCCTTTTATCTTTCCCTCTGTTGTGTATTTTTCCTAGTAAAATCTGATTTGGTTCAAAATTTCTCTCATTATCTACTTTCATAGTGTGTTGTTCATTTTTTAATTCTTTCACTGTTTGAAGTAACTCTGAGGGTTGATTATTTAATTCCACGTAAATCTTGTCTGGATTATTGTGATGGGATCCATTTTTAGCAGATGATTTAACTCCTTCCATTTCCTACAAAATACAATTTTAGATTTCTGTACAGTAATAGTTTAAAACATGATCATTATATTTTGTTTTTTGTTTGTATGCGAGTGAGACAATCAGGCCTAGTATTTGGAACTTGCTCTGATACCACATGTAACATCTCCAATTTTACGTAATATATATATATATATATATATGTGTGTGTGTGTGTGTGCCAATCTATAAAATTCCTAGGAAGATAACTTCATGATCTGTAACGATTCACGTTTTAACAAATGTGACAACCAAATAAATGTATCTTAAATATGACTGCAAGATATGAAGGATAAAACTAGATTCATACAACCTTCAAAACTATGTTTAGTGTTTTAAACAAAATGTTCCTTTTGCGACAACACTTTGATGCAAAGTAATGTTATAATGTCACTACTTACTTGTCTTTAATGTTACTTTTATTTTCTGTTGGCTAAATTTGTTGTGGATGTTGTTTATACTCTTTTCATCCATTGACCCTTCCTATATTCCTATATGTTAGGGAAAAGGGGTCACAGGTCTTACTTAGCTTCTACGGCTAACATAGAATGTTGTTTATACTCTTTTCATCCATTGACCCTTCCTATATGTTAGGGAAAAGGGGTCACAGGTCTTACTTAGCTTCTACGGCTAACGCTTCCTATATGACCCTTCCTTGTGCATGTGAATGTGACTAGGATTAAAGCCTCCTAGCTAAAAAAAATGAAAAGTCCTAAGCCAGGATATACCACACATCCTAAGAAAAGGTCTTAATAAAGAAGGTTGGAATTATCCTTATTATATGACATTACAAAAGTGCAAAGAAAAACATTAATGCGATGAAGGTTAGCCAAGGTTTGAATAATTAAAGTGTTGATTTCATGGGTTTTTATTTGTGGATTAATGGCTACACCACGTTGGCCATGTGAAGGCCTTGAATGCCCTAGCTGGAGGCATTTAAACATGTTGCAAAACCCTAAGGGTTTATGGCGCCTCGAGAGAGGTGTTCGCCTTGTCTTGGAAGCTTTGTATTGCATGGTTTTTGGTTTATACTATGTGCGGTTCGACCGTCCTTTGTCTGCACTACTATATAGCTCCATTGTGTTTTAATGGTGGAGGAGCCGAGTTGCTCGGCCCTCGACACCTTTCTTCCTTGTCTGCATACTCATAGTTTGTTGCATGGTTTTGGTTATGTGAGGTGGTAATATTGGTGACTAAATTATTGTTGTTAAGTTCGGCCTCACTTACTAAAATAGAAGGTAAATCCCTTTTCTAGTTTTATATTACTCTTCTTCTACTGTAAATTACGTTTATAGTTCAAAATAATGACCTCTGTCATGTTTGTGTGCAGAGGCTCTCGAGGACGGGTTGTTGCACTTAGCTTTTGGGTGGACAATGTGTGGATAAAAGGGTTACAGTCTGGGTAAGACCTATTCCCTTGCTTCTCCTTATCTCCAAAATGGCTTGTGGCATAGTGTCTTGACCTATGTTACCATGGCATGGACTAGGAATCCATCTACATTTGTCTTTTGTGGCATGAAAGTGGAAATTCTCTTTGGTAGTCGTGAGGCATTTACATTTGGAACTGTAATGGAAGACTCTTCGACTGTGGAGTCGAAGTGACTGTGCAATAAAGTTTAGTGTGAACAGTGACATGGATTATGTTTTGATTTAAGGTGTGTTGAACAGCCTTATGATTGTCTCTAAAATGTAAATGTTTGATTTCCTTATGAAGAAACTCGTGAGGGATTTTGTTGATGTATTTATATAATCATGTTTTGTTTAGCATTTTTGTAGCTTCTTTTGTTTATAAAAACTATTATGATCGTGAGGCCATTACTCTGCTTCGTTTTGCTTTGAGAAAGGTCGTGCAAGGCCACTGTCAAGTCGATTTAAGTTTAAGTGGATACTACTGTTGTTATAATAATTATTATATGTAAGTCATAAGGCTGTTGTGATTTCTTCTGTATGTTTAAAATGCGGATGATAATACTAAGATGGCCTTTAGCCTGCAACCAGAGCGGTGGCCTGTCAATGATCTCAGTTTAGTATTTTTAA
The DNA here is from genome assembly GCA_001517045.1 of Pseudotsuga menziesii. Taxonomy (NCBI): domain Eukaryota; kingdom Viridiplantae; phylum Streptophyta; class Pinopsida; order Pinales; family Pinaceae; genus Pseudotsuga; species Pseudotsuga menziesii. The sequence goes on along the minus strand of LPNX010129807.1, from coordinate 286,296 downwards.
TAACAGCTTGTATTTGGTTGGGGTATAAAGCCCTTGAAATGTAGCCTTGCCTAACCGAAATCCTTAGCAGGATTCGATCTCTAAACCTAGTTTATTTACTACTTTATTATGGAAGCTTTGTTTACCATAATCGTAACTAGGGTTTTAGGCGTTGAGGCCAAAGGAGTAATAGTTTTGTTGAATATTTGAGTTATACACTTTTGAAAACAAAGTTAAGCCGTAAGGCTGTTTAAGAGATTCTTTGTGTGGTTGAGTTATAACACTTGATATTTTTAATATTCCTGTAATAGTTTAAAAGTACTTTGATTATCGAGGGATTTGTAGGGTTTGAACCCTTGGCATGAATTGTTCCTTTATTTCTATGCTCAATATTCTATATAGCACTTGCTCGAA